>JARJLF010001434.1:0-78159 GCA_029378395.1 Mycena leptocephala | reverse complement strand
CGTTGATCCACAGAGGCTTGGATCACTTGTATTGGTTCCTGAATGTGTCCTACTGTCCCGCAGGGAGGAAGGATGAAAAAAAAAATGCGGCAGTATACATTAATTCGCTACAAACAAAACAAAGGATTTTAAAAAAACGCATAACCACGGTATGTCCCTGGGGCGGATCGAACGCCCGACTCTCCACTAATCCAACGTAGTGAGAACCCTAATATCGGCTGCAGTGATTTACTTTAATCCACAGGGACTTGGATTGCTCATGTTGATCCCTGAGCACAGGTACGAGCACTTTTTGTTGTAGCGTCTGTTAATAAGAGACTAATCCTTGGATGTATCGGACTGTCTTGCGTGCTCCGTCAAAAAATAGACCTTTCTCTCTAGCAGTGGTTCACAAAAACTAAAATCTTCAATATTTGAGTGGAGTGATCTACGTTGATCCACAGGATTGGTGTTCATCATCCCACTCTGACTGCTTTAGTGGGCCACACACTCAAATTCCACGGTCCGACGGTCGGATACCATCGTGTTTGGTTTCCACTCTTCACCGATTCCTGTGCTCTCGGTTCGCGTGACATGAAACATCCGCGGTCTGGAGTGCGAAAAAAAGTGAAGGGAGCCTCAGAAGTGTCCATGGGGCGAATCAAATGCCCGTTTCTCCAGAGAAGTGTATCCTGAATTTTCCATATGAAGGGAACGATTTACTGTAATCCACAGAGAAGTGCATTACTCTGGTTGTTCCCTGAATGTATTGTATTTTTCGCCTCTTCTTGGTACTCAGAAAAAAGAACAAAAACAAAAAAGGCAAAGAGAGGTCAAGTGCTGATGTCCCTGCGGCGGTTCGAACGCCTGTCTCTCCGTGTCTCCAGTGACTGGTCATCAATGCAATTGAGTGGCGCCATTTTCCCAGTATTATCTGTGACTGGGTACCCGGCCACCTTAGCAGTTTGAGGAGTTTTAAACGCGAAAGCATCGAGTTACCAAGGGCTTTAGGACCTCATAACGAAGGCTAGGATCTTAGGAATGAGATGTATCAACACACAATACATTTGGTAACAATTTCGTGGCTCAGTGAATATTTTTCCGGGGCAAGTCCCAAAGCGGCAAAAACTAGGTATCCGGCCAGGGACGCATACACCAACTAATACGAGAGCAAAGTGTTTGAAACATGACGGAATATTAGCAGTGGGTATGAAATGTTGTCTTGCATAGGTAATGGGCATGGTGAAACTGGCCAAAGGATCTGGATCGCATACCCTTCTGATGCAGATTTCGATATTTTGACAATATTTCACCAATATTTGAGGTTATTGCAACAGCCACTAGATCAGATTTTGACAGGATGGGCATATAGGGGTAGCCAGGTGTCGTGTGGTCAGAATGAGCAGCAGAAGTCGTGAAACGATGAAGCGGTTGTCGAGAAAAAGACGGCTGACCAATAAGGAAATCGTGTTCGGGATTACCCGCCAATCAGAGATCTGGCACAGCATCACGTCAATCTGATCAAATGGGCTCAATCTGGTTTTTGGGGTCGTATGTGTCTATTTTCCACTATACAACTCGAACTTTGCCCAAAATCAATCTACAAGTGCTACAGGACCCAAGTGGCCGGATAGCTAGTCTGGCCGGATAGGCAGTCGCAGATAATATTATATTATAGGCGGTGATCGAATCCTCAATGGCCCCTCGGCGGTTGAGGACCGGCCTTTCTTGTATTGAGATCACTTGCATCCACCTGAGTTGCGTTTGTCAACTGAGCCTGTCGTTTCTCATGCGTATGCACACACGAAAAAAAAAAAAAGATGGAAGCCAAAAATCGGATGACGGCCAACGTAGTGCCCCTGGGGCGGTTCGAACGCCCGACTCTCCAGTAATTCCTCCTGCCGCGCAATGAGGTAGAGAGATCTACGTTGATCCACAGGGACATACTCTAGCTATGGTGGGTTCTTGCATACAAACCATGCCAATCGTGGGTGAATGCCGTTCGGGCGCGCGGTGAAATGTTGGGAGTGATGAACTGGAGCCAATCAGTCTCCGACCGGGAACTCCCGTGTGCAGCGAATGTGCAGCGTCCGACGGGTGCGCTCGCTGATACATAGACCAGAATGCAGCTGATGTCTATCCCTTTACGACAAAAAAGGGTCCGAAACGAGAAAAAAGCCCTCAACCGAAATATATCCCGGGGTGGTTCGAACACCCGTCTCTCCAGCGATCCGAGGCGTATCCAATCCATCGGGGTGGAGTGATTTACTGTAATCCACATGTATTACTCTTCTGGGTCCCTGAATATGTCTCCTACTTGTCACATGTGGAAGCTCACCTTTTCCGGACTCTGCTCTGCACTTGAGATCCAGGGATACCCTCGGTTCGCGTGATATGAGGGCTGGGACATGGACTAAAAAGAAAGACGTACGTCGCAAGTGTCTCCGGGCGAATCGAACGCCCGCCTCTCTAAGAATTTCCCTAGACGTAGCCGGCGAATTGGATTAGAGTGATTTACTGTAGTCCACAGGGACTTGAATTGCTTGTATTGGTCCTTGGATATATACCCCACTCAAAGCCGCCCGAATTGGCTTGTTTGAGAGCGCGGATCGTGACTGCCTGAGGATGAAATAAATATTCAGGTGAGCAGAAGTATCAAAATTGAGATCGGGTGGATGAATGAGAATGGCATACAATGGGCGAAAAGAAAAGAAGAGTAAAAAAGTATTCGCCACCTCAAGCATGTCTTTGGGGCGGTTCGAACGCCCATCTCTCCAGTAATGCACTGCGCGGTGGTTCCTCTTTATTGGAATGGAGTGATTTACTTTAATCCACAGGGACACGTACCCATTGTATTTGGCTCTTAACTATGTACGTTACTTTAGTGGGCCACATACCCAAATTTCAGTTTGGATTCTTACCACCTTTTGGGTTCGCCTCGTCATCTTCGACATATTTAATTATTGGGTGCTCTCGGTTCGCATGGATGGAGCCTTTGTAAAAAGAAATCAGGAATTAACTCATGCATCCCTGAGGCGAGTCGAACACCTGTCTCTCCATCAATTGAAAGCGCTGTTCGCATTTGTAATTTCGGTGGAGTGATCTGCGTTGATCCACAAGGACTTCTCTACCTAAAATGGATCCTTGTCTACATCTAACATGCTGTGCAGCTTCGCTGCTGCCAAAAGAACACGTGTCTCTCCAGTAGACTCTCTCTCAGAGTCACTGTGAGGCGGAGTGATTTAGTTTGATCAACAGGGACTTCTCCAGTTACAATGGGAGGAAATGGTGTTCTGTCCGTGTCGTGCAGTGATGAGCCAAGCAATAATCTCTGTCCGGGAATTGCCGTTTGCAGCGAAGTTGGTTCCAATGTCGACAGGTGTAGGTGAGCTCAGTGATATATAAAGCGGAATGCGGCTGACGTACATGACTTTGCCAAAAAAAAAATGTAATCAAACTATAGAAAAGGGATGCATTTCTCCAAGTCGAATGTCCCCGGGGCGATTCGAACGCCCGCCTCTCCATTGATTGTATGCACCGACTCCGATATTTGGCTGGAGCGATCTGCATTAATCCACAGGGACTTGAATTACTTAGTGGTCCTTGAATATACCCCACCAAAAGCAGCCCGGATTGCATATTGCCTCGTTCGAACGTTACTCAGAATGGAAGTGATTTTAGAAAAAAGTTGACCAACATGTATTGTACGGGCAAGATATTTTGACTCAGCACTGACTTTTGACGCATGCAACGTCAGTCTGCGTCAGTGGTTGAACAGCATTCAGCTGCTGGCCTTGACCTCCTACCTTTCGCGGCCATCTGTGAGGGTAGTCAATACATCCATTGGCACCATAAGAAAGGCATTTAGTCGGTGGTAAGGATGTTGAAAAAGTCGAAGCAAAGTCTCTGCAACGTCAATCAACGTCAGTCAAACGTCAACATCACAACGTCACAAACGTGTACCGATCTGCGCCGGTTTCAACGTCAATCCAGCGCCTCGCAGCGTCAGTTGCACTCTCTGCTAGCGTTAATCTGCGTCAATCTGCGCTGGTCTTGTGCCGTGACGCAACGTCAGTGTGACCAGTCTGCATCACCTCAACGTCAATTTCAACTCTGTATACACCGTCAATACGCCGATGTTGCGTCGCTCAACGTCACTCTGTCTAGCCTCTGCACCATCACGGTACAAGCTGTCAGTGTTTTTCATCTCATGCTTAAACAC
Organism: Mycena leptocephala; assembly: GCA_029378395.1. Lineage (NCBI taxonomy): Eukaryota > Fungi > Basidiomycota > Agaricomycetes > Agaricales > Mycenaceae > Mycena > Mycena leptocephala. The sequence goes on along the minus strand of JARJLF010001434.1, from coordinate 73,958 downwards.
AATTCTTTCAATCTCTCACCACTCTGGCCGCCTATCTCTCTCTCACTGCCAATGGCCATAAACTTTCTAGGTTGACCTCAACATTGTAATCGGACCTCCTATGGTCCTATTTCGTTTTAAACTGTGCTGCAGCACTGGTATCTGATCAAGAATCCCATTCAAAGTATGTATGTCGAAACAATTTGCGCCGCTAGCGTGTTTACTAGAACGGCACTGCTCGCTTTCTTACTGTGTTGTGCCTTGAATTTTATCGACTAGTGTTATGAATGTTAATGTGGCCTGGAATCAAAGATAGTCGGATATATCAAGAATGTTGAACTACGCAAGGCCGTACTGTATATAAATCAAGGTGACGTGGAAGCAGAGTCAGCTCCTTCTATACAGGTCCAGATGTACTAGGTGCAGACTCAGGTACAATAGGTGAAGTCACATTTGCACCGGACTCGGGCGCCGCCTCAGCGGAAAGTATCGAAAATTTCCGGGGCCCATTGCGTTGACCGTGTCTTGCAACCCAGCAACAGCCGCACGCAGCTCCAGGATGGTCTGATTCACGAAGTTGGGCTCAGGATGTGCCTCCAGCGATGCTGCACTCTGTTCGGCATCGTCTTGGGCGACCTTCTTAGGCGACCTGGATCTAGATGCTGCTAGTATGCGGCGCGACAAAATCCCGAACAGAAGGATCGCGCTCTGTAGGAAACACGGGTCATTAAGTGCGATCCTCGATGGAGAGTTGCCACCTCTACGTACAAAGAGGGTTATCAGGCCCAGGTTCGGTAAGATTCCGTAGTAATCTGTGAGACGGAGGTCATGAGCAGTTTCAGAGGGCAAGACCAAGACTGACCAACGACAGCGCCTGAAGGGGAGTGAGCAGACGTCAAACCGTACATGCACAAAGACCTACCGAATCCAGCCGGTGCACCAGGCAAGTTTGCTCTTACCGCCGTGAATGCGAAGAGCGCACCAATGGGCAAAACAAACATTTCAGCGACAATGTTTTCCTCCCACATGAAAGCGGCGATCGTAATCCACAGAAAGGCGACCGTAACCAGCCCTGCGGAAGCAGGTCAATTCGGGATTTAGGCGTGGCGGCTGCTCGACTTACAGTTGGCGACGACCATGATGAGAACGAGGCCGATCACCGCCGTCGAGCGGGAAACCGTGAAGGTGAGGAGTATACCTTGTTCATCGTCACTGGATGATGCCTTGTCCAGGACTACATCGAAATTTCTGTCCCCCTGGCGTCAATCGGCAGCTCGACACCTACGAACGATGACATTCAGACGCACATGGGAATTCCAAAAGACTTCTCGAGGACAATGCAACACTAGCATTCGTACCGGTCACCTGGGCGAACATAGAGATTTGGAACAGATACCTGCATCTGGATCAACGGGGGAAAAACAATGTTTTGGGTTGAAGCGCTCACTTGTCATAGGGGTACGCTTGCAACGAGCGGGAGTTCGTGTGTGTGTGGCTGGAGCTCCCCATCCCTGTGAGCTTGACGGCGGTGCGAAAAAAGGAAAGCTGTTGCGGTTGGTAGGGTGCAGCCGTCTGTGGTGTTGAATGTGAATATAGGCGCTGTTGGAGGGTCCGTGGACCCTGTTTCATCCCCGGAGGTAATCAGTAAATTCCTGGGCAAATCCGAGCTAAGAGAGCGCAAAAATGAGGGCAATCACACCCACGAATCAGTGAATAGGTCGACAACCAGTTCAGGGGATGGACAAATTGCGGCGAGAGGGAACCAGTCCACCGTGACTGTTCGCAACGTCGCATCAATGTCGAGGAAATTAGCAACCAAGCTGATCTGACGCTCAACAGTGAGTTTGAACTTGGGGGGGAACCGAATGGAAACCTACCTGGTCAGTTGTGCCATTCTGGAGTGGAATGCGGTCGTCGACGTCGCCGAGGATAAAATGGTCTGTGACCCCGAAAGACACACCAAGGACAAAGATGGTGATAATGGTGCTGATGACGATCTGCCAGGTCGCGATACTGAGAGAGGCCCAAACTCTCCCGAAGATAGTTGGTGTCTTCTGAAACATAGCGGGTGGCCGGGGATGAGAAGGTGGGCAATCCTCTACGTGCAGAGGAACCATTTGGTGGGGACAGACTAGGGTATAGCTATGTATAGGTCTCATTGCCCACGTTATGTGCGCACAGGATCCATGCGTAAGAAAATTTAGACGCGGAACCGGAGCCAGCGCGGAAGCTGTGGCAGAAGCTGTTTCCCCCATCCACAAATCTAACGACACGAACTGTTGGATGTCTAATCTCTTTCTCTCTTTTTTACGGTTAGAAAAGTAGAGACAACTAGGAATGATCGTCAAGAATTGTGTGAATATCGTGGGCGGAAGGCAGGAGAATAAAGCAGTGTACCAAAACAAAAATGGATCCACCAGGAAATGTGGTACGCACGAGGCAGTTTGATCATATTTGATTGACTTCTTCTGCCATAATCCAGCTCACCCCCCATGCGGCATGGGCGTGGCCGCAAGGCATGCAGAATTCTTACTGCATGGTGTGGTGCATTCACAGCAGTAACCAACCTTTATTCAAATTACGCCTGTCTGTCCAAAGCCTTTTTAACTCCACTCAACCTTTTTTATATCCACCGTTATTTCGGTTCTGCACCGTTGATCGTTTCGTCACACGACTTTCCAAGTCCGTCCTGCCGTTTTCTGCCGTGTCCGACCTGACCGTCAATAAACTCGAACGTCTCAATCAGCCGCAGATTCTATATCTGGCCTTTTGTCCGACCTGGATCAAACTTCTCTGGACCTATTCTCAAATCGATATATTCTAACATAAACCTTCCCAGTCGAATGTCGTGCCTAACAGAAGGGGATGCGAGGCGAAGTGGCCGAGCAGCTGCTTGTTAATATTACAATCATTCGTGTACAGTCGCCACCAGGCGAGATGGGATTGATTGTCATGAAGGTCTGTGTTAGCATGGCATCTGTGGAGCTGGCACTCTAGCCGCTAGCTCTCACAGTCCAGAAATAGAGTTGTTGCGGAGCGCCCAAAAACGTGTCTGAGATTATTAGTCGTAGTAAAGGAATAACCAAGGCTGGAATAGTTTCAGAACAGTTTTATCTGCACAGAAACAATAAGTTTTGGCTGGATCCCGAAACTACAAGTATCAGCAAAGTATCAGCCAGCCTGAAACGGTGAAACCCATCGGCCCGCCGGGATATTCGCGGTCCGGGCGCCTGAAATCAATAGTTTCGGGCATGCTCCTGAAACCATCGGCTCCATGTGCATCTATTCCCTTACTGAAACTAATAATTTCAGCAATGTTTTCGGGAGCCCCCAAACCACACAATTTCCGGAGTGTCAGCTAATGTGAGCGGGATCTGCGGCATCGAATAGAAAATGGGTGGAACGGCAAGCTTGGCTTACACGGGGCAACCAGTCTTATTGGCCGGTGCTGTCGAATGACGCCCATGTTCACGGCAGGATGAAAACAACCTGCGGCGCAGGCTGGTGCCACGGAATGAAGCCAGGACTTCGGCGAAGCGCTATATGACAGTTCTGACAGTTAGAATGGGGGTGGCAGAAGTTGAAAGTCGGCACAGGTCAGATAACACGTAGGGTAACAATTGGTATCGGTGATGATGAAAGTGCGGTCTTGCGATGAAAGAGGCTCAAAAACGCGAGAATTTCTGCGGCACTTCTGATTATGGCAATCTTCCTACGACTGCCGGGGAACGAATGCCTAGAAAAATGAGCAATATAGGCGACAGGTGACACCGCGTGCAGATCGGTCGAACCATCTACAGTAATCCTGTAGTACGCCATGAGGTAGACGAGGCCATGTGTCGCATGTGTAAGTACACAGCTGCCAATCTGCTCGCATTTCGTATAGAACAAAACAGCTGTGACCAGCACGGCATTCAACAGTGCGATAAACCCACTCGCCGCCCCCAACCCTCCTCGCATCTCCATGCTCTTTCCGTTCTACGCTTTTTGCTTTGCTGTGGCGGGTGTGCTTGCCGCCCAGCACAACATCACTGTCGACGACGCGGATCCTTCGATCTCCTACGCCGGCAGCGGATGGGTCGAGACCAATTTGACCGACCTATCACTGGCACATGCATACAATGCCACCTTTCACATTGCCTGCCCCCTTTTGGAGCCAAGAGCACCTCAAGCGCGACGTTCAATTTTACAGGTAGTACAACAGTGCTCTCATTGCTCATCCCACTCATTCCGTCGCAGGAGTCGCCATTTATTATCTGGCCTCATACTTTTGCCCCGAAGTGATCACCTCGACTGCATTCAGCTTCACAATGCTCGCTCTCGATGGTGGGGAGCCGATTGCCGTCGACATCAGACCGTTGTTAACAGCTGACGAGCCTCTCGTGCTGTGGGCAAAGACTGGGCTTCTCAACGGCCCGCATACCATCACCGCTTTGGTCGGAAATACAAGCACTTCTTGGACGCGTTCGTGTAAGTTTGGCCCGCAACTGTGTTTTGAATGCGCTTTATCAAACCCGATAAATTAGATACGCTGCGGAAGAGCCCGATCAAGTCCCTGCCGCGCCCGCTGGGTTCAGCAATGTCTTCTTGCCCGCGGACAAATTCAGCTATGGTGACGGCTGGGCCAACTCATCCGACGCTGTTCCAAGCTGCGCAAACAGCTCCCAGCTGCGCACGACGTCCACCGCAAACTCGACATTCTCTTTCAACTTCAGCGGTAAACCCAACCCAGTCATTATTGCGTCTACGCTGATTGACACGCAATCCAGGAGAGGCGCTCTTTCTGAACACTCTCGCCTCGCCGTCCGGCGGGAAGCTCTCTGTTTCCATCAACGACGGCGAGCCCGAGGTGTTCGACACCACTGCTCCCACCGCGTCATGTGCGCTCCTCAATCTGAACGTCACATCCTTGGTGAAGCGGAACCTCGTGCGCGAGGGCGATGATTCGTCGGATGTCCAGAATCGCTGCAGCGGCAAGAGCATCTCTGGCACAAACGGTCTCGACGGTGCGACGTATGTATTCTTCGCACTGGCCAGAATGTTATCTCACTGCCTTTCACAGGTACCGGCGAGAGTCTTCGGGCATCCGTCTGTACAACGGTGTTACTACTGCACAGTCGGTACTGGCCATGCTTGGTTTCACCGTCGTTCTTGCCGAGTTTGAGAACTTCTTCCTCTGATGTCACCTGGCAGCACACCTTTTTTCTCTACGTGTACGGAGTCGAGCATGTATCTTACCGCAGTGATAATTACTTTTCCTCCCATTCGAAATAGGTCGGACATCAACGACGGACTGAAGTAGACTGATGTGTGCGTTGCCGACACAAGTCCTCTCTTTGATGTATAGTGGAAGACGAGGGAGGGAGAAGGGAGATGGGGTTGAGGTAATGGCACGTCGACATGGCACCCAGCACTCACTTTATCGGGAGACGGGGACGGGCATCGCATGGGGGCGACACAACCTCCTTAAAGTGCGTGCAAAAAAACATCGCTCGATCGTCGCAGTGGGCGCGGGCGCGGTGTCGGCCATCGTTCACTTCACAACTATCTCAAGGAGAATACAGGTGTCGAGGAGATTACAGGCACACGCCGCGGCAGGACGAGCGACGAGATCGATAAGCCTGAGCTGAAAGGTGGGTGGTGGGATGCGGTCAAGAGCCGGCCGTGGTTATACAAGCGCGGCATTGCCCGGTGCCTGGTTCAAGTTTGACCTAGTCAGCTGCTTCTATTTGCGGGGTAAGTTTGATGCGGGGTATTGATGCCCCGCACAGATGCGGGCCGGGTGGGGGATCAGTTGACTGCCGAGGGATTCAGGGAAGGTCAAGAATCTGGGGAACGAGAACGAAGCGAGGGAGCAGGGAGGGAGGAGGGATGGGACTAAGAGAGGTGTTGCGTGCAGACAACCGTCGGGTGCCTGGAAGGTTCTGGAATCGTGATAAATCCGCGTGGTGATCATGGGCGGAGCGGGACGGGACGGGATGACGTGTGACGTCAATCACTCTTCGTCCTTTCCGATTACAATCCGATTAACTTGGTTCCAGTGTTCTACAAGCCAGGTGCGCACCCTGATAAAAGCAGGAACGCGGCCGATACATTGTTTACCGAGCTACGGAAAGGGTTGAAAAAAAAACCACTGTAACCACAGGATACAGAAGCTAAGTCCCCAGGGCGGTTCCAATCTTCGATGTTAGACACACGATGAATGAATGGGAATGCGACTGATTTACATTAGCTCGCAACAGACTACGGAAAGGGAAAGGGAGAAAAAAAATTGCCGAGGCAATAGCATTCATTTTTGTCCCCGGGGCGGTTCGAACGCCCGTCTCTCCAATAATATACTGGGTCCGCTGCATTGGGCAGGAGCGATCTTCTGTAACCCACGGGGACATGAATTGCTTGTATTGGTCCCTGAATGTATTGGATTGTGTGGGTCTTCTTCGTACGCTAAGGGAAAAACAAAAAACAAAAACGTTGATATCTTGGTCACCCAGGTCCTCGGGGCGATTCGAACGCCCGTCTCTCCACCGTAACGACAACTTCCCGGTTGAATTTTAATGGAGTGATTTACTTTAATCAGCAGGGACTTCTCTAGTTTCGATGGGTTCTTGCATATTGTAATTGAGGCAAAATGTCGTTCTGCCAGCGTCGTGGTGACCGGTGTGCGTGATGAACTGGATGGCAAGTTAATCAATCTGCGTCCGAGAAATCCCGTGTACAGTGAAGCTAGTCCCAATCTTCGATGTTAGACGGACAATGAATCATTACCTCGCAAAACGAGTTCGGGAAGAAAAAGAAAAATCGGAACCGAGCGCTTTATGTCCCTGGGGCGAATCGAACACCCGTCTCTCCCCTGCAAGAACTTTAACCTCACTAACTTAGGTGGAGTGATCTCCATTGATCCACAGGGACTTGAACTGCTCTTCTGAGTCTTTGAATATGTCGTGCTGTTCTGCGTACACACTCAAATAAAATGGAAGGAAAGGGAAAAAATGGAAAGATAGTACGCTCAACGCAGTGTCCCTGGGGCGATTCGAACGCCCGACTCTCCAGTAATGCATTGGGCCCGATTTATTGGGCTAGAGTGATGCATTTTAATCCAAAGGGCCATATGTTAACTACTTTGAGTCCTTGCCTGTCTTGCGTACAAACCATTCTGGCCCCCGGTGAACGTTCTGGGTGATGAACCGGATGGCAAGCCAACCATTGACGATCTCCGTCCGGGAATCTCCATTCGGAGTCAAGGTGCAATGTTCAGAAGCTAAATAAACAGGAATGAAACTCTGCCGATGGAGACGCACGACCTAAGCCAGAAAACAGGAAAATGCACGTTGTAGTGCGGTACAAGGTGCTAATCTATCTAAAGCCTCGAGGCATCACTAAACTAATGTCCATGCCAAACAGAGCCCTCTCTGATGCCGCCAACCCGGAACTCCCACTACATCTGCCCACCCACAAAAAAGCGACGTCCCCGTCGCATCAAGTCTCCACCTCTAACTCTCCAGCCAACTCCTCCACTCCATCTGCCACCTCCGACTCAACTGTATCCGCCGCCTCCTCCGCAATTCCTAACTCCGCCTCCACCGCCAATTGTGTCTCCCCGAGCACTGTCCCCGTCCTAGGTATAAATCGCCGGAGTCTACGCGCACTGAATCTTCCGCTAATGGGCCAGCCTTCCAATGTCTCGATTGTGTACGAATTCCGTGTCCGGCTGACAATTCGTCGTGGAGCAGACCATTTTGGTTCCATTTTGCGTTCAGACTTGAACGTGTAGTCGAGATCACTTCGATACACCTGTACTAGCCACCCAGCCTTGAATATGACCTCCCGTGGTGCCCTGGATTGTACTTTAGCATCGAATTGGGCTTTGCGCTTATGCGCATGGTCAACCATCTGTGAGTAGCCATCCAACTGCTGCTGGTCAACATATGCCATCTGCACAGCAACACTGCCCTCTGCAGGTTCTGTGGCAGACTCGTCGACTGGGGTACGCCTTGTATTGACAACGAGACCTAACAACAGTTCATTAGGCGAATATCGGAGGTTAGGCAGGATGCGATTATTCAGTGCTTCCACCGCAGTGTCGAGAAAATCAGGCCAATTTTTAGGAAGGTCCTTCCATCCCATGGCTTCATACTCGTCTTCGCCGAGGTCGGGTGCACACATGCGCTTTAAACGGCCTAGCAGCTTCGAATTAGTCCCTTCGAGGAGGCCATTCACCCACGGAGAATAGGATGGGACGATGTGAAGTTTTATTCCCTTTGCTTCACAGAATTCTTTGACCTCGCGATTGTCAAACTCGGGTCCCCCATCTGCCATAAAGGTTTCAGGTGGAATGAAGGTTGAAGAAATGTCGCCAAGCGCCGCGTTTGTTGTCTTTCCCGTTGCGGCAGATTTGAGTTTTCTGACCCAGAGCCGTTGTGAGTAGACGTCCATATATAACCCTAGCTTTTTGAACCCTCCTTTACCCAGCGGCATCGACAGTGTGTCGCCCACCATTAATTCGAAGGGATGGCGACGAGTGATTGGCTCCAACAGCGAATGTATGTGAGTTGGCCCAAATCCTTTGCAACGACCGCAACCTGTAATCGCCGCTACAATTGACTGGTCCAGTTTGGGGCTGCAAATTTTGGTCATCAGTTGGATTTTGATCAGGTCACGGCCGAAGTGACCGTTATTGCGGTGGATGTCCCATGCCATCTCCTGTGCCTCCTTCATTGTAACACACTCCACTCTTGCCTCTGCCCGCACCGACTTCATGCTACCCAGCCTCCACAGCTTCTCCCCCTCAATTAAATACTCCTTTGCTCGGTGACGTGCACGCCGCTTTTCCCGAAGGCTTTTACCATGATCCAGCTCGGTAATTGCGTCGATTACTTCAACAAAAACCTTCTCGTTTTTGAAACGGTCACGGAGGGCCGAATGAGGAGATGTATCATCAACCGTGAACAAGTCGTGGATCAAACCGGTTCGTGCCTCCCAGTCTTCACTGACTGTCCACTCATGCCCGTCACCAGCACGTTGGTCGCGATGTGCATATTGCCGGCTAAGGCCGTCTGCGACTGGATTCAATCGACCTGGCCGATGGCGAACATCAATGATGTGGTGGTCAAGAATTCCATCACGCCAACGTGAGTGGGTTGAGTTGAGTTTTTCGTTGAGAAGATGATCGCGTAAAGCCTGGCAATCGGTTTCGAGCTCCACTGGAAAACCCCAAACAAAGTCGGCAAACTTGTCCAAGCTGAACTTGAGTGCTGCAAATTCCAGTAAAAACGGCTTGTACTTCTCTTCGGTACCCGAAGTCCGTTTCGATGCAAAACCCACTGGGTGAATTTTGGTTACTTCTTTGCCATTTGGATTGATGGTTGTGAAACGCTGAGAGCACATTCCAGCTAGTCCGTGCTTGCAGCCATCTGATGTCACAATAAATGGTGTACCATCAAATTTCGGGCCTTTAAGCACGGGCTCGCTGGTTAGGGCAATTTTCAGCCGCAAGAATGCCTGAGTATGTTCTCGTTTCCACAGCCCATCTAGGGAGAACGCCTTCATGGCACGACGATATGCATATTTCCCTTTTGACTGGGGAATGGAAACATTTCGGCTAAGATCTGTCAACGGCTGAGCAATGCCTGCATAGCCAGAGATTAGGCTGCGGAAATAGCCTGTAAGACCTGTAAAGGCGCCTAGATTCTGGATATCTGCCGGCAGTTCCCAGTCCACAATTGCCGTCAGCTTTGTCAAGTCTGGGTATATCCCCTCTTTTCCTACTCGCCCGCCTGCAAACACAGCATTGGATAGAAAAAACCCGGACTTGGAAGCGGACAGTGAAAGGTGTTTTTCGCGAACACGGGTGAGTAATTTCACCGTGTCCTGCAGCATGGATTCGAAGTCATCTCCTGCCATACCCCCATCATCAACAAACAATTCGAAGAGCACCCCAACGAGATCACCCAGTGCATTGGCAGTCATGTTTGCGAACGTCGAAGGTGCCCCTGTAAGGCCAAAGGGCATCCGGAGATACTTGAAGTAACCTCTGCCCTCGACGTAGAAACAAATGTACGGCTGGTCACATTCCGTGATAGCGCATGCATAAAATCCCGAGGCAAAATCGAACATATTGAGCCACCGATGCCCGCTGAGGCGCTGCTGTTTCAAGCGAATGTCACCTTGAGGCATGGGAGGAACTTCTGTAACCTTGTTAAGGTCATTGAATTCCTGACAGACTCGCCACTTGGTGTCCTCCTCTGTAGCAGTTGGTTTCGACTCTGGTGTTTCTCGAGGTGGTAAGTTTTCGAATGCAGTGGGAAACCCGTGTGTGATGCACTCGTCATTAACGCGATGCTGCAGCTCCCCAATGGTGAGACCTTCCCCAATGTGCGCTTTCTTTGCCAGTGTCGTTGCTCCGCAACATTTGACCTCCCGGTGATCAATTGGGGCAATAATTTCTGCATCCAGCATTTTATCGAGCATGCTGTTCAGGTAGACTTTTTGTGGTGTACTGAGAGGCCGCTGGCGTGGGTTCGTTCGGAATTTGGCATTTTTGCGATCCGGAATATTAAGCTTGTGCTCTGCACCTGGAACGACTGTCACCTCGCTCATAGAGAGAGCGAAACAATCTGCATGTGCCCGGAGGACTGCAACGAGGCGATCACGTTGGCTTTCAGTGAGGTCATCACCGATTTTTATTTCTGCCAATACTGTTTCCACGCGAGCAGGAAGGAAGGCATCAGTTTTCCGTGTTAGAATGCTTTTATCGGTGATCGTCGGCATTGGAGGTTGCTCAACACCTGGATGGTCGCCACCTGAACCTGCAGCAGCATCCAGCGTCCAAACTTGTTGCCAGTTTTCATTTGGTTGTGAATTGCGATTCCAGCTGCGCAAGCCATCAATAGTGGGTAATTTTGCATCGGCGGGCATATGAGGTGGGACTTCCCTCGAGGGGAAATTCTCATTCCCCACTACGTCCACACGCTTGTTAACCCTCATTCTCCCTGCTACAGGGGCGACTTTAACATCCCCATCAACACAGACTTCACGGGAGGTCTTCCCAATGGCCTGTAAATTCTGCGAATGAACTGATTCTCGAGCACACATTGGACCTTCAACTTGCCTCGGCCTCAAAGGAGAGCACGTGTTGCACTCTCCTGGATTACTAACATGCGCAGCAGCGACTTTGGGTTTTCGTAAATCCTCGGCATTAACAATTTCCGCTCCAATCAAAGTGTTCGCCTCTGAACATTCCAGTTCCTGCAGTAGCGCCAGATCAGCTGCCCTCCATATCGGCGAAGAAACTACCTTTTGCCTCAAGGGGGACGTGTCTAAACACTCCCCCGGACTACTAGCATGCGCAATTGCGACTTTATTTTTTCGTATGTCCTCGGCAAAATATTGGCAGTCATCTTCGTCGTCCACTTCCTGCATTGTAACTTTCCCATCAGCGGTCGCAATAATTGGAAACAATGTATGAGGCTTCTCTATGGCAGAAATAGCCTCTGGTGGAATGACATTGCCAAAGTCGTAAGGTGTTGAATACCATCGCTTCAAACGTGTTGTCGTTCTTCGGCGATGCTGACCCTTTAGACGACAGGATTTGCGAAATGCAGACGTTGTGCGACCCATACATCCAGCAGACTTCCCCAAATCTGTCCAAACCAGCAGCAAGGCCTCACGTGCAATCTTCTTTTGAACTTTACGCACTCGTCTGGCCTTCTCCTGGCGACTCCTTTTCTCCCGCATTTTGGCCTTCTGGCGCAAGTCCTCGTCAATAAACGACATCTGCGGTAACGGGCTATCATTTATTTGGTGCGAAGCTTCGATCGTTTGGCCATCGTTCTCAATTTCCACAATTTTTGCACCCTGAGTCTCTGACTGGTCAATCCGCACTTCTGGAATATATTCCCGAGCAGAATGGACTTGCCTCGAGGGGGACGCGCACAGACCCCCCCGAAATTTAGTGCGCTTCTTGGTATTTGATGTAGCATCGACGATATTGATTTCCTGGGTCTCCGACTGGTCAACCCGTTCTTCCGGAAGTAATTCCGCAAAAGAATGGACTTGCCTCGAGGGGGATGCGCACAGACCCCCCCGAAATTTAGTGCGCTGCTTGATATCTGTGGTCATCCCAACAAGTTCGCCAGTGTCATCCGAGATGGTTAGGAACTGGTTCTGTAATGATTTCCAGCTGTCTGACCCAGATTTCAGTGGGAGCCACAAGACATCGGCCTTGTAGTCGTGGACAGCTTCAAACGCTTCGAGCAAAGGCTTTCCAAAAAGGAGTGCCCAAGCACCCCCGCTGTCAAACACTTCGAATGTTCCCTGTTGTGTTAAACCATCCATGTCCACAATGCCTGTCCATGTTCCAATAGATGGAATAAGGCGGCCATCGGCCATTCTCAGGATGCGGCTTGATTGACCGAGTGGTGCTAAACGGTGACGAACCCGTTCATACACCTGTAGATCAAGAGCGGGCACTAGTGCGCCATCATCGATAACACTCCGAATTCGTACGACCTCTCCCCGTGGACCCATGAGTGCAATAGTATGCACAAAAGGCACTGTTTTTTTCTCCCCCGATTCGCTCACGCTGTACAGGTCAAAAACATGGATTTCGGACTGGTGGTGGTACATGTGCGTGTCTGAGATAACCTCGTCATCGTTAGGTTTAGCTCCCTCCCCGCTACCCGGGGTACATGCGAATTCGGGCGATGTGTCGTCCCCGAGCCGAGCCTCAACGAACTCGGGAACAAATGAATCTTGCGCTGGAATAAAGTCTTGGGTCATCGAATGGAGTGCGCACTCTAATCCGATGACCCCTGGCCTTTTCCCTGGTCTCGCGCGTCGTATTCAGCGCCGTCGTACTGGGGGTTATACGGGGGGTACCATGGATTGTATGGATGTGCAATGTGGGGATCGAGATGATACGGGGCGGACACGTACTGAATCGGGACAGGTGGGGCAGTGTTACGGCGTGGAATACCAGCAGCTCCTTTGCGAATGGACGCAGCAATCTGACGCCATTTCTTCTCGAGTGGGGGCATCGAAGGATTGGGGCAATTATTGGACATATGTCCAATGAACGCGCAGTTAAAGCATTCACCGCTCGAATCAAGAGGCGCCGTTCCAGGAGTGAGCGGGTAGGGCCTGAGTTCGTTGGGACCACGATTCCCATTACGGGCATGCCAGTCACTGATCAGCTGAGCATGCGCAGAACGTCCGGCGTCGGTAGCGGGATGGTGAACCGGCAAGTTCTTCAAAAGATCTGCGAGACGTTCCGAATCGGGCCGATAAACTTGTTGTGCCGGAACAGTTGGAGCCTGGGGCTGTGGGGCGACGAAGGCAGACTGTGTCTGAGGTGGATAGGAAGGGTAGACAGGGTACAGCTGAGGCACATAACGTTGTGGATGCACTTGAGTCGGGAGTTGTGATGTGACCGTGTGACGTGATGTAGGCTTGACCGCTGCGGCCATCTCGACCATTCTTGCCTCTTTTGCTTTCGCGTGGACTATCGCCGCTTGCTTTAGGCCCACAACCGCTGTTTCCAATGCTGCCCAATTCGGAAAAACCGTCCCGGGCACCAGCAGATCCTGCATGATCATCGGCAGTTTCTCCAGCACAACACCAATAAAAAGCCCGTGAGGATCTGGAATTTCGGAGGCGATTCTCACCACGTTCCGGACCCACAGGACATGACCAAACTCTTCCACTCCCCCGTGCTTGACCCGCTTTCCAATATCGTCCACCCTCAGCTTCTCCGCAAGCAAATCGTCAATCGCGTCCTGGCCGATACGCCTCAATGCGGCGCGCTTGGGCCACTTCGTGTCGAATGCCGTTGACATCGCCAGCCAGGTAGCCTTGTCCGCAGCGCGCGCTGGCTCGTCAAACCAGGTGTCTGCAGGACTTCCCGAGGCCATGCCAAGGCCGAGTGCTTCCACCTTTTCTGCATCCGACATCCCTTTCCCCATAAATCTCTGCATAACCTTCTTCTTGAAATCATGTGGACTCTCGCCTGCTCTCCCATCGCCATAAAACATCTTCTCCTCTGCCATTTCGTCGTTTTCGATATATGGTATCTGTCTGCGCGGCGGCGGCTGCTGTGGTTGGGGAGGATTTGGGTTCGGAACCGAGCTCGAAGCTGTGGTAGGTGGTGGTGCCGCGAAGGCGGTGGGACTAGACGCCGCAGCAGTCGTCGTGCTATCGGAGGGATTGCGGGCGACGAATCGTCCACCGGGGCCACGAAGATTGTGTTTGTTCGTCGTCGGAGGAGTGTATGGACCACGTAGAGAACGTGCAAATGCGTTGTCGTCGTCCAGATTGCAATCAAACGCCTCGTGTTTCGTCGTTCCGCGTAAACAGCGATTTTACAGCAAAAAACAGCAAGAACAGCAGCAGCAAGGCGAAGTCGAATCGCACTCCAATCACCAGATGGAGACGCACGACCTAAGCCAGAAAACAGGAAAATGCACGTTGTAGTGCGGTACAAGGTGCTAATCTATCTAAAGCCTCGAGGCATCACTAAACTAATGTCCATGCCAAACAGAGCCCTCTCTGATGCCGCCAACCCGGAACTCCCACTACACCGATGCGAGGCAAAAAAAAAACGCACGAAAAGGGAAAAGAAGAATAAGAACAAAACTATAAAAAAGAGCTATGCAGCTGAATATGTCGGTTCGAACACCCGACTCTCCAGTATGCCGTCTGTCCGATTCATACTTGTCCGATTCATACTTGAATTGGGTGACCTTCCTTGATCCACAGGGACTCGTACGCAACATATTTGATCCATTGAATCTATGGGGGATTTTGGGTGCCGGTCTCTGGCAGAATTTGTATGGCCCTCCACAACTGAGTGGAGCGATCCTGTTCGATCCACAGAGACACTCCTCATCCGCTGGGTCTTTGAATATCCCATTGAAAGCAACGCACATTACCTTGGGAAAGCCCGGTGCCAGTGGATGCCTCAGGATGGAAGAAATAGCAGGAACCTCGATCGACATGGAGGCGAGCGGATGGATGGCATATACAACGAGAAAAAAAAGTAGCCTTTCGTTCCCATGATGTCCCAGAGGCGGCTCGAACACCCATCTCTCCAGTAGTTCAGACAGATGGTGGTGGTTCATTCGGCTGGAGCAATCTTCCTTGATCCACCGGGACTTGCAGTTGAGGGGAAATTGGGTTCTGGCACGCAATGAACATTGTGCGTGATGGACTGGATAACAAGGCAATCACACCCTGTCCCGGAATAGTGAATGTGCGACGCCCAGGTGTGCACTGCTGAATTCAATAACACGAACGCAAATGCAACTGTACTACTTCTCAAAGACAAAAAAATTCCAAAATGAATTACGCTATTGTACCTCGGACGCTTCGAACACCCGTCTCTCCATTAATTCCTCTGCCTCGTGGATTTGAATGGACTGATTTTCTGTAATTCACAGGGACTTCGATTACCTGTGTTGTTCCTTGAATGTATCGTGCTCCTGCGTATGCTGATCATGAAACAAAAATGAAGGAAGGAAAAGTGGGATGACAGGGAATGTAGGCAGTTCGAATGCCCGTTTCTGCATTAATTTTGTTATCGTATCTTCGAATGAGGTGGAGCGATCTAATTTGATCCAAAGGGACTCGAATTACTTGTGAATGTATCGTGCTCTGGTTACGCTCACATAAATTGAAAGAAATACCCACCGAAGCGTCCGAAGCGTCCCTCCATCTGTCCGTTAATCTGCCATGACAATATAAATTGGGATGGAGTGATTTACGTCGGTCCACAGGGAATTCCGCTCGGTAGGTTGGCCCTTCACTAAATGCCGCTCTATCTCATGCGCGTTTAAACAGTGATCGGATCTTCAATAGCTGAATAGGACGGGCCTTTCTTGAATTGGGATGGAGCGAGGTAATCTCATACAAAATTACCTGCGTTCCCCAGCTGCGGGGCAGCGCTTCCTATCATCGAACCTAGTACCATGAAACTCGCACGGACCATTATCATCGGTGCGATCGAGGATTTTGTCCCGAACGCACCTTCACATGGGACCATCTCACGCACCTCACCCTCGAGCATTCAGTGGATCCGTCTGGCTGGGTAAATCAGCCTATCTTCTGAAACCACATACTGACTATTGAATGGGTGCAACAACCTGATCTCGGTGGATTTCTCAACCGCTCTTCCTGCTTGGGATCAGGAGGTACAACAAAGCGAAGTATGAGCTCAATATTTTGTTGTACCATCTGTTTATAAGAGACTAATCAGGAGGACCTTCCGTCCAAACGAGAACCTTGTGCTCCCATTCCTCGAATCCCTTATTATCCGCCTCACGACCCTGTCAGCTTCTGCAGATGACTTGATGAATCTCGTCAACCATCTGATAATGCCACGAATACGTCAGTATCACGCAGCGAACTCCTGTTTGACACCCTCGACGTTCACCCCCGAGTTCCTCGCACGTCTCGCCACACATTCATCCACTCTAGCTAGCGGACCTTCATCTGGGTCTATCCGGTTTCACAAGAATTTCCCTCCACGAGACTTTACAGGTCTTCCCCCATCTTACGGAACTGAGATTGGGGTACTGGTCTACAGTAACATACAATGACTCAGAGCCATTCCAAAATGCAACTGAGTTCCTCGCGGCGCTCAGTCCAGATTCAGACACACACAATCTTTTCCCGGCATCGAGGGAGCTCAACGTTTCGGTTCCAGAGTGAGTCAGTAAGAATCAGTATGACTAGACTACGGAATCAGAATGAGTCGAGAGACTCGGACGCGTAAGTGGATGGAGGCGAAGGGACGAGGCGGCCCGAGTACTCCGGAATCTTTACACGAAAGACCAGCAATACAACCATTTTTTGTTTGCTGGCTACCGCAATTTATGTGCCGCAAATCGCCGCCCCGGAGATTGAGGTGCAATTTCGTCTGAGCTCAAACACAACGATGGGTCAACGGTGGTAGGACGGTAGCCACTGCGTTGAACCCAAATTCTGGGCCCGCTTAGCCGATAGATAGGCTATGCATGCTTATCTCCGTGGAGGTGTCTAAATTTGCCTAGACTTAGCTAGTTCTAGTTGCCTAAACATGCCACAAGGAAGGAAGAAAGGAAGGAAAGGATGTATTACTGCGGAGGTCACAACCAGGAATAAGCAGGTACTGTACCGACGTACAACGCGTCAATTTGTACGCTACAATCGTCAACGGCTCCCTAGCTGTGACAATCTATGTACCTCTGGGGAATCCCAGTGAGCTGATCTCTGCTTATTCCCTCAGTCTCAGGCAAATTATAGACGCCTTAAGCTCAATAGAGTGTTCCTCTTTTTACAACATCTCTACCCGAAAAGCCTCCCAATAGCCCGAGTGTGAACCCTTTGCATTGATGGTTGATTAAATGGAGCATACCTTCCAGGTGCTCCGCATATGCAACCCAGACCGCGGCCATCTCGTACATCTCATGCCCCGCGAGGCAATATGAATCTAAGCACTTTATCCAAAATCTAAAATGCTTCACATGAGGTACAACAAATGGATTTTGTTAAGACCTGCCGCGGTGGTGCTCGGAACATATGGGTCCTCAAAGTCCGGAGCTTCACGAGGGGCCACCTTGTTTCATTTGGGGCACAGGGAATTTCCGGTTGCGTGCACATGTCTGTAGGGTTGTGCGATGGGTTTTATTTTGCTGAATTCCAGACCCTTTACATCTCCGAGCTGTGGTTCTGAGATACGGACTTGACAAGAAGACTGTGAGTCTCTCTCCAAAGAAAAGAAAGAAACCGTAGTTTAATGGTCTGGCCAGCGAAACCAGCAGAAGTCTGGGATCAATACCTGTGTGGGTGTTACTTCGCAGTCAGATCGGGACATTCACAGAAATTCAACAGACATAGTTTCCGGCGATGATTAAAGAAAACAACCAAACACTAAACAACCGCGACCACGGTACTGCTAATGGCTTCCGTAATGTCCAGCAGTATAATTATATGTTTCCTGCAAAGATGTCATCTTTGCTCCCAAGATAGAACACCGGGATATGATCCAATGGGGCGCTGACATTCACGGTCTTCCCTCCCTCCCCAAAGGTTTCTTCCGACCACCTGGGAAGCATCGTCAGTCTGCGCGGCCCGGCCGAGAAAAAATAAATTCAAAACACCAACCAGTGCGTCCACGTGAAGTTCTGAGCCAGCAACCTACTGTTGAGGCGCGGCAGATAGACTTCCTTCGTTGTCGCTCCCACGACCCCATTTGGTGCCACGAGGAGCCGCGGGCCTGCCAAATGTCATTTATTGGAGTGGAATCATGTTGGGAAGATATGCGATTACCAAACATATACTCGTGTACGATAGTAGGATCATTCGCCGCTGTCCCGCTCACGACCTTCGGGTCATTGGAAAAGTCAAAGAAAAGCCCGCGGACGATGGTCTTCCCAGAAGCTTGCAGCATTGCGAAGAGTCGCGAGACGTACGGTTTAAGCTGGTAGCGCAGGGCGATGTACTGATAATCTGGTGAGCATGGACCAGTTGCCGTGCATGAAAAATCTCTCACCCCCTTGATAATCTCGAAGTTATCTGCACCGTATGACCATGGCTGGAAGATAAATTTCACACAGGGATGACGATAAACAGCCTAGCTACCTCGTTTGGACAATTATTCGCAAAAAACGGCATCGAGGGAGATGTGATGTTGCAATTTCGAAATCTGACCAGACATTACTCGAATCATTGGCGGTAAAGAATTTCCTCACCCATGCACACGCATCTAGTAAGGGACGTTAAGCAATTTCACTCACTGGGAGCCAAACACGGATCGAACTCACATAAGGCAAAAACACACCCATACTCAGCCACTTTACGAACAGCTCTTGGCCCTGCACGTTAATAAGACGACGAATCTTTGACATCTATTCCTCGCCGACGTACCGACGCGGTATCAATATCCAATCCAGAGAACCCACCGATATCCAGTGTCCAGCTCGAAATACCCGACGCTCCGACGTTCACACCGGCGGTGACTTGCTGTAGAAGTACCTCGAAGGTCGAGTCTGTATCTCCGCTCCACAGATAGCTGCAGAAACGCTGCCCGCCGAGGAAGGTGCTCCGGGTGAGGGACATGTGCTCGCAGGAGGTGGATGCGCCAGTGTGCATTGTAGAGGTAAGGTTGGAGAAGAGCTCGTCAATTCCCTGCTGATGCAGAAAGGGGTACATCTTTCCGTAGCCCTCCTGGGTGCCCATGAAGTACTGCGTGAAGGGGCGCGCCCACGGGAGCGAAGAAATGCTTTGCCCGTCTGTCTGGCATATCAAAATATTCCGAAGTTGGGAATGCAAGTACTTACTGTTGATGAAAGCCTCACCGAGACTGCCGCCTATGATTTAAAGTTAGGATCTCGCATCAGTTTCAGAGCTCACCGCAGTATGATACGCACCTTCATCCTGGTCAATCCAGAAATTATGGATCCCCTTCGAGAAGTAGCTCTCGTTCAGGCGCTTCCCTATCGTCCACTGTGAGAATCCTGTCTTCCTACAGTAATGCGAACTCACACAGGAACTGCCTCGCCGCTGGATTCGTCGAGTCAATGAGTCGTGTGTACACGCCGGCGAACGAGTCTATGACCCCCGTGCCATCGCGCGTCGTCGCGAGTAGGCCCTTCTGCTGCATCGGCATGTAGTTCACTGACAAGTCCTCGACACTAGGCCAGAGAGAGACCATCATCTCAGCGCCGGTGAGTGCCTTTACCTCCGCCGTCATTGCAGCGGGGTCCGGGAAAAACGTGGGGTCGAAAGACCTACGTGGTTGAACAAGACGCTAAAACTTCAATACGAATATCATACCAATCTCCTTGGAACTTCCACGCAAAAAAATCTGGTTATTTCGCGTGAGAAGTGGGAACGAATAGCTATACAAAGGGCATTGACGCACCTACAATGATGAGCGAGACGTTGACTTTTTCATCGCGGAACCGCCTAGCAACGTCGAGCACCTGAGACTGGTTCCAATATCTGAGTTTCGATTGTTGATAACCGAGGATGAAGTCTGGCGGGGTCGGTTGCCTTCCTGTCTAATGATAAGCTGCATGCCTACAGCGAGAGAGGGATTACATACCCGTAACGGACGTGTACTGCTTCTGTAACTTGTCGTAATCACCAGGGTCAGCCGTGGTGCTAACATACGGAGTCAGAATTACGGAGTATCATTATCATGTGCGGGCGCACATATAGTAATCTACAACTGTGGCCTGGGTTGCTACATAGCGAGTTCTGTAGGGAGTGAATTCTGCGCGCGATGATCGTGAGCTACTACAACTTTTCGATATTTGCAAAAAACAAAACACACCGAGGCGTCCCTGACCCGGCATATTAAAGAATTGCAAGTAGCCCTTGTTTGACATGTAGATGGGTAGAGTGACCTGGGAGTTGAAATTAAGGAAGTCGACGACCTGGCCTTTCTTGTTGACCGTGTTGTCTGTGCAGCATGGTTGCTGCCCGGCGCCATAGAACTGTTCCGTTAGATCTGATGAGAAGGAGAATTCCGCCGCAAAGCTGTTGGAGGGGAAATCCTGCCGGTAGAAGCGCGCCATGAGCGTCTTGGTGTCGGTGTACTCCGAGGTCAGAAGGTCAAAAATTTGCGAGCCGTTCGTGGTGGTTGAAATACGGTAAAAAGATATCACACCAAAGGTGATTCGCGCGAGAATGTTGCCGTTTTGCAGAGTGCCGTTGCCCATGAAAGGCACGAGTGTGTCGGTTGAGAGACCTGCGCCACCGCCGGGTCCCTCCAACGGAGGGTCGAGGAGAGCTGAAGGCTCTGTTCCTGTGGGATCTCGCAGCAGACTGGCTCGAACACGAATGCCATTTTCTCCATACGGCTAACACAGGTTAGAGGTCGACTTCAAGCTCCTCGGATTGTTCTCATGCACAAACCTGGACGTAGATGCGCTCGAACCCATTCTCAAGCTTGAGCCCTGTCGAGGATGCAGCGACATCCGAGTCGACGTTCCAAACGAATTGGGTTAGAGCAGAGGCACCAGTGGGAGCAGAGAATAGAGGCCCAGGTTTCGCATGACAAATGGTCGAACGAGAAGAAGGACTGCCCATGTCTGACCAGCGTGGGAACACAGCGGGGTCACAGGGCAACAGGCAGACATACGCCCGCCTGCCCGGCCCGGAGAATTGGTATGTTATGAGAAGGTTCACAATAGCCAATGAAGCCGTTTAGATTATCAAAACACGTGGAGTATAAAGTAACGTGGTTCACGTTAATGATACAACCAACTTCAGGATCCAGCGGCTCGACCCGGGGAAGAAGCGCCTCAACTGGCCCGCCACTAGGGGTGGGCAACACCTTCCCTATATAGAAGGAGAAGTGGGGAAGGGGTCAGCTCAAGGTCTATTCTCAACCCCAGCCACGGCAAGCTTGCCAAGAGACATCTAAACCAGAAAAAGGCACTAAAGCATATATAGACCTGTAGCGCTGGCGCGGATCTGCGCAAGTTGAGGGAGAAGGAAATAAAAAATGGAACGACACAGATCTAAGTGTCCCCGGGGCGAGTCGAACACCCGTCTCTCTAATATTCTTAGAATCTAGCGGAAGCTCCATAAGAATGGAGTGATTACTGTAATCCACAAGGACTTGAACTCCTCTTGGGAGTCCCTGCATGTGTCGTACCTTTTGGTACGCTCTCAGAAAGAATGGAAGGAAGAAGGAAGCAACTTCCGAAGTATGAAAAGAAAAAAGTGGCAATACTATTTAATGCAGTGTCCTTGGGGCGGTTCGAACGCCCGAGTCTCCAGCAATTGTCGCGTTCCTCAGTGCATTTGAATAGAGTGGTTTTCTGGATGAAAGTAACCTTGTGGGTAGCTGTCTCAGGATAGAAGAACTGCTCAGATAGGTGAGAGCCCTGAACTAAGAATGACTCAGAGGCCACGTATTGAGCCACATATAAACAGACATCCAGACAAAAAGAAATGTTACATCTCACACAGTGTCCCTGGGGCCAGTTGAATGCCCGTCTCTATGGTAAAGCGTTGCTGGGGTTTCCATATGGATGGAGCAATCTAAGTTGATCTAAATGGACATACTCCATTTATGGTGGGTCCTTGAATACAAACCATCCAAATCGCCCTGACACCCAGTGAACCGTTAATGTTTGACAAGACATGCCTTCGCTTCGCTCCGGGATAGGCGTAAGCTATGACATGTTGAATTTCATTAAGCGGCATTTGAAATTGACCAAAGGTCCAACGATAAATGGTGGACAGATAGATGTATGCACATCGACTCGGAACCGTGAAAGCATTGTCTTGCAAGAATGATCCATTCGCTCGAGGTCTATATTTACATACAGCACGTCCCATAAATGAAGTTATAGTCTCAGCCGCAAACATTACCTTTTCACCTCCGCATTAACCGCAATTCCACTACGCGCTGCAAGGAATAGTGAGTGAATGCGGTGTGAATGAAAGAGATGTACGCACTCCATAAGAAACAGCGGTCAGGAGATAACGGAATGAAGACTGTGGAAAGCGTCGAAAGCTCAAACCATGACAAACCAGGCTGCAGACGATGAGATATCATCCACGACACCATGAACCCGCCGGTATATTATGCAGTATTGACCGAATACAGAATCAACTTAACGCTTACTTCGCTCACGGGGTTTCAAAGACTCGGATATAGATTACGGGGTATTGCCAAGTGACGTGGATGTAGCACATCGAGGCTATGAAAATGGGTTAGCATCGATGCGGTAACGTCAGTGTGAAACATACACGTATCTCAAGACGTATCCATTACAGTAACTTGAAGCGCTCGAGGGATTCAATGGGATAGGTGGGATGGACTGCAAAGAACTTCGGCAACGGCGTGCGCCGTGGATACCTGCATCTGCATGGCAATCGCAACATGTCAGGACTGAACTCCATGTCGAACACGATAAAAGAGGTCATCAAAATGCGTCTCAACACGTCGGTCGGTTCGCCTAACGCAACCAGGGTAATCGAATGCTGGGAGCATTGCGTTCGGCGTGGATGCGGGGCTTGATAGATGTGGGACGACTGTGTACTCACAGGGTCAAAAAAAAAAACCAGTGTTGATCAACAAATCACCGCCGCGAACCGTCTGTTACACGGGACCTCAAAAAGTCGATCCAATCACATGTCGCTTCGAGAAGCACTGAGCGCGTATGAGCTCTAGTCAGAGGTGCGACCAAATTTAGGGCAGCGTACGTACTGGGAGTGCGCGAAAACCGGACCGAAGATTCCCTGGTGGCGCACAGTGAGAGGGTACGGGAGGGGATGCGTAAGCATTGTTACCTGTGGAAGGAGATAGCTTGTTGAGCATCCGAAAGAGCAAGTCTACAGATAATACGCACCGTTTTCACGGGAAAATTCAACTGCAACCAGAGAAATGAGGATGGAAATATGGAAAGGTTGACGAAATTAAATTACGAGCTGGCGAAGAGAACACGAGAAATAACAGATAATCATTGACTTGTACCCCGCCAGATATCGTCTTCGTTGTTCAGAATGGAGGTAAAAAGGTGTAACCTGCGACTTGAATGGCCTGAAGTTGAATAATCGCGAGGCCTTGCACGTCTTGTGACGTCGCGATGGGTCGTTGCTCCGAAGCCCGAGACGTCTTGCTATCCGGCTCTGTCTTAAGAGCTATCCCAAGCATTGATGCAGGAGGGACCTTGACGCGGACTTGTGTGGCTTTGCAATCTGACTCTTGACAGTCGGCGCATTCACGGAGCTGTTGACGCGAAGACAGCCGTTCGGCCTGCTGCAGGAGAAGAGTGGAGCGATGCCGAGTCTCGAGTGTGGTGACACTGAGCACAGTTGAAACATTGATTTCCTTCTTGCAATATCTTGTTCAGGGCTTGACTCCTTCGAGGACGGCTATTAAGCTTGTAGTGAACACCTTATTGAGTCAGAGAGGATGGCGAGAGGGCTTGATGCTTCTGAAGGCTTTGGGTGTGATTGATTTTTTTGAGGACCGCCGTTCAGCACCACGCGGATGGGAGAAGATAGAGTCTAAATGGGCGGATGATGAGGGGGGGGAGGAAAGCGGAAAGCGCAGCAAGGATAGACGGGTGTTCCTTTTGGGCGGGCCTTGAGCGCGTGATAGTTGGCCAGATGTGCGTTAGGAATGCGCGGCACGTAGAGTTTGGAGCTAAATGGTGATCGCCGTCATTGTCTGAGAATAAACGTGAGAAGAATGGTCGAATTTGGTGGGCTCAGCTAAAGCTGTAACGGATGAGAAAGAAAAGGCGAATTGAGGTGATGCCAAACATGAGCATACTGATTCGAGGCATTAATTAGCCGTTCTTTAAGCAAATGCCTCCTCAGCGGTGCATTTGTCCCATGCAGGTTTATCTCCATTCTTTTCCCCTCTCCTCTCATTCTGAAAGTCCCGTGTTCCGACCCCATTTGCGTGCGCAGGTATCCCCATCGTATTACTACTATCAACTACGCACTGCGCAAACTTCGCCGCAGAATTGCCCGGACAGCATAGGACATCTCAGCCATCGCAAAAGCACAGAATTATCTCTTTCAGTTGTCTTGGAAAAGATTTATCCAGCCCCTAAGCCGAACTTGGGTTAATCGCTGTTCAAAAGATGCTGGAATCATTCCTCAGCTGACCTTTTTGCAGTTGCTCCGCAGATACACGCAATTGTTCGCAGTAACCCGCTAACCTTGCCGCAGTTATATTCCACCAGTGACTACGTAGTGCCTCAAGTATTGTCCGGGCATAAATAGCGGAAGGTGCCTGCTCCTCCAGCCAGCAATCCTTTGCTGTCATCAACTCACTGTGCTGGCCTCATTTCTGGGTTCTCATTGGCTTTGGGCTCATCAATATCAATTCCGCCCTTCAATTCGCTGGTCTAAAAGGCTAGGTCGATTTTAGCCAGCTCTCGAGCTGTGAGCTACTCCGAGTCGCGGACACCAATATCAATTCCTTGCTTCTGCCGTGCCTCCGTTTTGGTGCCGGTTAACTATTGGAACTATTTTCAACCTCCTTCAACACCATTATTTCGTTCCCGCCGTTTCCGCTTTGGATCCCGCCCCCTCATCCATGTCATGTTCCGTGTTTACCATCTTGCTCCGTGTTGTCTGCACAGACTGTCCCACCATTATAATCATAGACACTTCACCACTTGAAATCATGCTCCAGAAGTATGCAACACTATTACATTTCCCGCCCCCTCATCTATGTCATGTTCCGTGTTTACGATCTTACTCCGTGTAGTCCGCACGCAATGGATCGCGATTTTAATCATAGACACTTTATCATGCTCCAGAAGTATGCAACACTATTATTTCCTTCCCATCCTTTCCGTCTTGGAGCCCGCCCCCTCATCTATGTCGTGTTCCGTGCTCACGATCTTACTCCGCGGAGTCCGCACGCACGGGATCGCGATTTTAATCGTAGACCCTTCAACACTTGGAATTACGATCCTGAAGTGGCCCGGAGCGAAGTGAGGATCTATCTTGTCTGCTTAATACATGAGGTATGAACCGGAGTCAATCAACCTCCGTCCGGGAATTGCCGATCTGACTGGATATGTGCAGGTGTCGTCCTTGACGGGGTTTGACGGGGGTTTGACAGCTCGTTAAGACAATGGTCGATCCTTGACCCCGTCTGGCTTGACCTCTGCTTAAGCACGATCCGACAAGGCCGAGGATGTTTCGGACATGTTCCGGATTAGTATGAAATTCTTTTGATTTTTTTTGGCTACACGTTAGCTCATGATGTCATTCTTAACTCAGATTGTGACCAGTCAAAAACGGGTTAATGACCCGTTAATCATTAACTAGTCAAGAATCCTTGACCAACGGTCAAGTTTTTCACTGACTCTGTCAACACTGACAGTGCAACGTTCGACAAGCCGCTAAATAGACGGGAATGCGGCTGATACATTAGCTTGCAAAGAAAATACGAAAAAAAAAGGGAAAAGCATTCCCAAACAACCAGCTGATGCCCCTGGGGCGGTTCGAACGCCTTTCTCTCCAGTGATTTCTCCCGGCAGCAGTTTCAATGGGGTGAAGTGGTCTACATTGATCCACAGGGATTTGGATTACTTTGGTTGGTTTTGAATACGTGTCATGTTTCTGTCTCATACGCGCTTCGGCTATATAGGAATTAAATTCTCGGATGGCCACAGGTGCTCCATGCCCACTGGGGTGGAGTGATTTGATTCCATCCAACTGAGCTGCATTCGTCAGCTGAGTCTGTGGCCTTCAGTCACCTCGAAACCTGGGAGTCCGGGACCACAAGCCCCCTAAACATATCTATAATCGGCTTGTTTCGCCCGATATTTTAAAAACCGTACTGGTTCGGTGTTCAAGTTGGGAATGGACGGGCACCAATCGCTGTCCGTCGAAAATTGTGAAATTGTGTGTTGGAGTTGATGCAGATCTACTCGATTATGTGCACGTCGTTCTTCTGAACCCGAAATCGAAGTGACAGAAGGACACATAAAGAGTAAAGACCGTTAATTAATGTGGCGCTCCACCATAGGCACATAATATAAACCGTCATGACCAAATCCACTTCAATGGAATGAAAGTCCGCCATGATGTCAACTATCGTTGTTTCCCTCGTCGGACCCCGTTGGTGGCTGTCTCGGCTGACTATACTTCTAGAAAAAAATGTTATCAATCATGAATTGCATCCCATCCTTCCGGAAGGTCTGCGGGCCACTTAGTATCCGCCGTCATGATCGTTGCGGGCGTGGGACGTACATCATCCTCGATCATGAAGCCTTGGGTCTGCCAGACCATGTTCTGGCCGCCTTCCGAGTATGTCGGCCAATTAATTTTCGTCGACACTGTACAAATTCAAGTTGAATTGAGTTTGACGGCCATCGTCGTATAACTGGACTGACCATTCGCGTTGTTGGGATCCCCTGTAGCGGCGAAACTTGCCCACGAGCGGCTCATGTACACGCCAAGGGATCTATCAGCTATCGGCGCGCCTGGTCCGAGGTACGTAGCAGTAGCGTGGTTTGTTACCCAGAAGTCGGTGCTGCGAGTAATGGAGTCAGCCTGCTGAGGGATGCACGCGTCTTTGGCACGCACCCGTCATTCTGAGTGTTGAAAGCGTAGGCCAGCTCAGTGAAATGGCCCACATAATCTTCCACGCCGAAAGAGATGGTATACGGTTTATGGTTGAATCTGTTTGATAGTGGATTAGTGAGAAGACTGCAAAGTGAATACCAGTTACCTGTACTTGTAGAACGGGACCTCGGCCGAAGCCACCTGGGCGAGCGCCCGTGCGCCTCTAGACTTTGCGGTTAGAACTATTTTCCGGTTGAACTTGAATGATACTTACGCCGCCATGAAAACATCGCCGACGATGGCACTGACGCGCTTATTCTGCGCCCCTGGGGTATTGACTATTCCGAGCTGGAGGGGGTCCAACTGGAAGTCTCCGGTGTTGAACGGGCATCCCAACGCGGGGTCTTCCGGATATAGTTCCAGGACGCTGGGTATCTGGGCAGGTGGAATGAGCGTGGAGATGAACGCTTCAACATCCGCGGTGGTGTTTGCACCGCTGGGTGCAAAGCTTTGCCCTTCGTCCGTATTGCTACCGACCTACACCGGATATAAGCACAGATATAGAAACAGGAGAAATTACGCACCAGTATGGGGACTCTTGTCCAATTCCCAGCGCGAATGGCTGCCAAAGGTCCGGGAACATCGACGATATCACCGTCGAATACCGGCTGAATGACGCCGAGCGAAGCCTGGCGGAACTGGTCAATGGGGAGGGACCGAATGCAGCCAAGTTGGATAGACGCTGATGAATTGGCCGTAGACGAACAGTTGGTGTTTGCAAGAAGCGAGTCGTACGTCGACTGGAATGGAGGATCCGTCGGGTGACTATAGGCTATACCGATAGTACCGCTCTCAACAATGGCCCGGGCGAATAATTTGTCGTCTCGCCCAGAATAGGCGGTCATGTGTGCGAGTATGCTGAAGCCGCCAGCCTGCATTGAAAGAGTCGTGAGCTCGAGTGAGCGCACCGGGACAAAAGGTGAGGGCCACTCTTACACTATAGGTGTTCAGCGCCATCCAGCTCAATAATTAATAGGAGACGCACCTTTGTCCATGGACTGTGACCGCAGTCGGATCCCCCCCAATTTACAGATATTCTCCTGGACCCAGTGAAGAGCAAGCCGCTGATCGCGTAACCCCAGATTCAAGGAGCCCTCTTTGGCGAGCGCTGCGCCTGCGAGGAAACCCAAGGATGCGAGTCGATAGCTTTATGAGAGTCAGCGCCGTATGGAACGTGGAAAGGATTATAACACACTTTATTGAGACAACCATGATTGGTTTCCCGTTCGCGACCGATGCCTCCACGAGCCAGGTCGCATTGTAGCGCAAGTCGGCCTATTTGCGCACATGTGAGTGTAGGCCACTTGCGATACAAAGAGGACTCACACTTCCACCTGTGGTCTGGGATTCAAAGGTCATTGAGTGTGGAGGTATTTTGGGACAGAACTCACGAAGAAACCCCATGGACTAAAATATATTTCTTTCAGTACAATCCTTGAAAGCAGGTCAAAAGGAACACTCACTCCACACCACGACGGGGACGGTAGCAGTTTCGGAAACTCCGTAAGGACGGATCACGTTGAGCGTTAAGCAGTCTTCCGACGTTGGGTACCCGGTGCTGTCGTCCTACAATTCGTCATTAGGACCGGGCCAACGGAAAAAAATCCCCTCACAAAGCCAGTCGTGAACGAAGACAAACAATGAGGACCATAAGAGGTTGCGTCCAACTTTCCAAATGTCTTGTATCTGAAAACTGGTCAGAAGACCGGGAGGGAAAGAGATGAGAATGAGGACTCGCATCGAACGCGGAGGACGTAAGCGAAGGTCTCCCACTGGAGGCTGGGCGTATGGGATACCGAGGAACAAATTCTGACCAAATTGTGGCAGGTCGACACCGCTGAGGCGCAAAAGAACGTCAGTACGAGTCAGCACCCCGCCGAAATGGGATGTGAGGCTGGAACTCACTATACTGTCCCGTTCGCAATTTTAACATAAGGCTGGCTTGCAGCCACCGCAGTGCATGCGAACGCTGCGAGGAGGAAGAACGGGCGCATAATGATGTATTCCAAAGATTGGCCGACGTTCTCAGCGCTCTGGTCTTAAATAAGACCTGCTCCCACACCCGATTCGAGCCCATGCCATTCAGGTCGGAAGGAACGAGCACATGCGCCGGCGACAATCACATCAGCTTCCCCGCGGTGTGCAACGCGATCGCAGTTGGGGACAGTCGTGGGAGGGCTATATGATCTATCCCTATCTATCCATCGGCAAGTAGTTTTATATTGGCGTGACAGCGAGGCCCGCAACTGCAGAATGGGGAAATGTACGGGAGGTTTGCTTCCGGATAGAGTACGGTCGCCGGCACACAACACGCGGTCATCAAATGGGTTGCCAGCGTATTGAATTTGTGACCTCGGGTCATAGAGTCTACTAGAAACGAACGGGAAAGTAACGAACGTAGTAGAAAGAAAACGAATGTGAGAGAGAGAGACAATGGATACAGACGGCTATCAGCGCACGCCAGAAAATAGATACAGTACTTCCCTTTCAAAGGCTTCAATAGGTCCGCGAACGCCACACAGTTCCAGCCTCCCAGCAGGTACGCGGACTCTACGCGGCGTTGACCATATCGACGTTCTTCCCCTTGATGCTCCGCCACTCGACCATGAAGGCGCCGATGAGCGCCACGCCTGCCACGACCGTCGCAACGATGAACGCTGATCTGAGCCCTGCATGCGTAGGGTCACGAATTCATAAGACTGCGAATGGGACACCTTGCGCACCTGGTTATATGCGAATAACACGCCCTCGAGGAACGCCGGGTTTACAGCGGACTTGAGCGAGTTCGCGCCGGCGGAGAGGATGACGGCAGGGTTGACACCTGGCACTTTCTGTACGAGGCTCGCCGCAAGCGTCGTGGTGAAGGTAACTTGGCCGATGGAGACAAACAGTGCGCCGCCTACCATATTAAAAAAGGATAATCAAAGGTAAACTCAAATCTGTTGAAGACAGAAAACCGCACCGAGGGTCTGCGCGAACATGAGGATCGCCGTCCCGACGGCGATGTCCTTGAGCTCCAGCGCCGCCTGCGCCGCGAGGATCGGCTGCTGCATTCCGATGCCCACGCCAAGCCCGACGAGAATTTCGAACGGCAGCGGAGTCGTCTGACTCGAAGTGCTCTTGAGAGTAGTCAACATCCCGGCACCTAGAACGGCGAGGATCCCCGACAGGATCATTGCAGGCGCGGGGAACCCGACGAGCGAGACGAGCACGCCCGCCAGGACGCACCCGAGGACGTACGCGCCGATCATCGGGAGGATGAGGATCCCCGAGCGCACGGCGGAGACGCCCCGGATCGCCTGCGACCAGATGGGAAGGTAGAAGGTGATGATGTTGAATGCGGCGCCCATGCTGAAGGCGAACATCGCACTGGACCATATTGATCGCTGGCGCAGGATGCGAGGCGGGACGGTGGCTTGGTCTTGCATACGGAGTTGGACAATGATAAAGACGGTTGAGAGAACGCCGGAGGCGACGAGGAGCGCGATGACGGGCGCGGAGGCCCACGAATATTTAGAGCCGCCGAATTGGAGCCCAAGGAGGAGGGTGACTACCGCGGGGAGGAAAACAAGTGTGCCCCACGGGTCGAAGGAGGAGAGGCGCTGCAGAAATCGCATGGGTGAAGGCGTCGCCGTGGGCGGCAGTTTCAACCAGGTTATTACAATCCCGAGTGTCGCGATTCCCAAGGGCAAATTAATCCAGAAATTCCTAAACGAATTCAGACGGAGACTCCGGAGAGGATACAGCGAGAGAGCGTACCAACGCCAACTGAGTTTATCGGCTAGTATTCCGCCCAAAAGTGGTCCGGCAACGCTTGCGATGCCGGCCATGCCTGCAATGATCCCGGTGTACATGGGGCGTTTGGCGAGCGGCACGGTATTCGCCATGATCACCAGAGCGCCTGAGAAGATGCCCGCGTTGCCTATTCCCGCGACCGCGCGGCCAAGAATGAAAACAGTAGAGCTTGGCGCCGCGGCGCAGAGGACAGATCCAACTTCGAAAAAAACGATGGCTGAAACGTACACCCATTTAATGGACAAAAATGTATAGAATTTGCCGAAGAGGAGTTGTGTAGCGGCTGTGGTCTGGGTGATTGGCTAGTATCGACGGTTGAGTCCCAGACAAGTAGCGTACCAAGAGATAGCTGATGTACGTCAAGATTTGAAGTACGGAGTAACACCAACCAGGACTCACGCGGAACCGTACCACCCTACATCATCGAGCGAGGTAAACTCGTCGGTGATCTTAGGCTAGTGACGCTTATTTAACCTTTCCATCCAAAGATTCGAATACGACCTACGATTGCTGTAACGATAATCGTATTATCCTGTTACACCCATTGTCAATGGGGGCATTCCATGGGATTGCCACAATCACTCACCAATGCGACCAGGAAGACGGAAAGGCCCAACGCGAGGATCAATACTGCTAACTTCGCACCGTGCGGTAAATGATCCTCCACCGGGGAGGGAACCCGTTTGTCCGAGGGAGGCGGCTCGAGATAGCCAGCCTTCTCGGATTTCGAGACGCTGAAGGATGTAGGCGGGGTGTGCGCCAACCGGCGGCGGGGAGTCACCGGGTCGGCGGACATGACGGATGCAGCAGCAATATCTGCCTTTCTCCTCGAAGCCTGCTCACATAGCACCCCTAGAGATTCTTATAAGGACCGTTGCAAGGCGTGGCCCGGCCATCTACGCAAACAGACGCCAACACTTCTTGCTTCTTCCCGTCATCATCACTGCGGCGTGGGCAGTCGAAAAATGCGGCCGTTTTCCTTCCTAGATGATTAGGGATGGGGTTCCCTCCTCTCGACACCTACGACTCTCAATGAGAGTTCGGAGATTCGTGCGGGCTTCGAACAAGCTTCGAAGGTGAGTGGCGAGGAACGAAGAGAAAGTGGCTTGATCAGGTGGTTGATGGTAGGTAGGTAATGATGGCCGCTGTGATGCAACTCTTTGATCATCTTATCGAAGCTGATCGTAATTCACACGACCGTAGATTCAGCCGCAGCCTCAGGCAACCTGAATTGAACCCAAATTGAAATTGAACCTTTGATTTTGGTCACAGGTCATTGACTCACTCTCCGAGATAGCCGTTTTGGCGGTTTTTGTGCGGAAAATGTCGAAAGATCTTTCACGAGGACGAACAAAGGACTCACCATCAAGTAAGTTACGCTCACCCAAAAAACCACGGCAGCAATGTTTTACTGTTCAAAACTCTGGGGATGAAGAATCACTATCAATGGAACGACTCGGACTCGTCACTGAGGTAATATCTCAGTGTTCGAACTCTCTTCCCACACTTTCCTTCTTCCTTCTTTGTAGCTCCCGCACATCTCGCATGCAAATGCCGCTTCGCGATGATCATTCATGACCACTAAATAGAAATCCCTTCCCAGATCGAGGTAGCCATGGTGGAGATTAATGGTCGTGCCAGGCCAACGCTTTATCATATGACGGAGTCCGAGGGCCTCACGCCACGTAAAGAATAAAGAGGATCCCAGAAGCGCCCTTGCGACCTTCCCCAACGAAAATGTCACCGCCTTGGACAAATCTCGCCAGCTTGGCCATCGGGGGCCCGCTCTACGGCCTCTACGTCGTGCTCTACCTGACCTCGACCACGATCCTTGTGAGGCGCTCCAATCGGGCACACACTGGGCCGCTGTACCGCTCCACTGTGTTCATTACGGGACTGATCCTCTTCGTGGCGGTTACGGGGGTAAGTCTCTCCTATAGGCTGAACTCGCGATGGGTAACTTAGACTGTATTTCAGAACTTCTGTTTGGTTGAAGCGCGAGCTTTCCTCGGCCTGATTGTCTTCGCGAACGGGACTGAACCTCGGCTGTTCTACGACGACAACAGTCAAATTACGACCACCGTGCAAAATATCTTCGCTGCGTTGTCCATTATCATGGGTGACTTCATAATTGTGCGTGCTCCCTCTCATCTGCGATTGCGCGCGGGGCCTAACGACTGGCAAAAGATATACCGTCTGTATATCGTTTGGTCGCGGAACAGATACATTATTATTGTGCCGACTCTGAGTCTTATCGGCCTGGTCAGTGCGTACCGCCTATTTAGAGCGCGAGTGCGTCCAACGTGCACATTTAGTAACCCTTATCCTGGCGGTCCGGACGACCTCGAAAATCGATAATATCGCTGATGACACAAGCTTGACCCCCGGGCTGGTTTTTACCCTCGTGTAAGCTTTCTATTCCCCGCTCCGTCCCACTTCTCGGCTGACTGTGGGTCACTTCCTATAGCACGAACCTTTACTCCACGGGTGATTACACTCAAGCTCTAGTTAAACTCGTAAACTGATCATTCATTCTATAGGTTTCATTTCTTGGAAGATCTGGATGATCACCAATGCCGCATCACCAGTCCACGGCGGCCAGCTCCGAGTGAGTCGCGTGGGCTCATTCCTTCGCACCCTCCACTGACATTGTCCATAGCATTTCGTCGCAATCATAGTCGAAAGCGCCGCAATCTACACGTTCGTCTCATTTATCCCCTCCCCTCCTCCAGGTCCGATATAACCTCCGTCACAGCGTATGGGCGACCTTCTACATTATAACCCACCAAATAAACGCCGACATCCAATTCGTCGCGCTCGGCGTGCTCCCCGCCATCGCCGGCATCGCCAGCGCGCTCATCCAAGCGCGCATCGGCATGGGCCAGTCGGTCGAGCGCCGGAGCACGTCTGCACCGGTGTCCAGCGGGCCCCTGCGCCTCACGACTCGCCGCGGTGGAATGAGCACGGGGGATGTCAGCCGGAACGAGCCGTTGGAGTTGAAGTCGGTACCGTTTGCTAGCAGTACAGCGGACGTCACTCGGAGCGAGAGGTACAAGTCGGAGTCGTTCGCAGTATAGTTTGGGGTTGGAACTGAGTATTTTTATTCTACATTCGTTTTTGGTTGTACCCAATGCCGTTGGCTGTATGTTGTATTTATTTAATCAAACGGAGCGCGCATTCGCTCATTAGATTTTTCTGTCAGCGTGATGGAGTCTTTGAGTTCGCTGTTCAATCCCTCGTGGAATTCTAACCCACATGTATAAGGTGCAATTGATATGATGGGCGATAGGATATGCTGTTGCGTATTACGACGAATAAATATTTTTCTTTCTATGCTCGCATATGAAACTGAGATAGGAGAATAGTTTTCCAGTTGAAACCGACGCCAGTACTTTTTAATCCCTTCCCAAAAAGAATTTCAACATTTACTATATATCACAGTCTGCTTCGTTCTGTAGTGCGGCACCTTTCTCAACCACCGTGACCGGGGCAATTTGCTCCAGGACCTGGGAGACGGTGAACGCAAGGTAATGTGGGGTTTCTTGGAGAAGCTTGAAAGAGGGACGAGTGGGTTAGAAGTGCGGAGGACGGAGGACATTTAGAAACTAACCATATGGCCGCCCTTCATCCTAGTGATAGACGCAGCACCGCGCCCCTGGGACGGATCGGACACTGAGCCTCGGGCGGATTCAGGAATAAGCTCATCGTTCCTGGTTCCCCAGATGATATCACGGGGATTGTACGCCAAATGCGCGTTATCTGGTTCATGGAATCGAAATGTGCGAACGTGTCAGGATAACAGCTCGACTCTTGTTGTTTGCTGCACTTGGGCGTCACATCGCCGTCGGATGTTTCGGTGAGGCCGTGGTCCTGACGGAGAAGATGGTCAGCAGGGAAAGTTTCGAGGCAGTGGGGACACGGACAACTAGCGCCTTTAACATCAGCGGATCCCAGACTTTCCACGGATAGCGCGCCTTCATCCACTGATGCGCCACCTCGCGTGAGGGCCATTTGTCCCGTCGTGTCTTGGTTGCAGCGCCAAAGGCCATGACCGTCTTCTCGATGCGGCCTGTGAAGTCTTCGGCTGAAACGATGGTCGGCTCGATCAAAACAAACGCAGTATAGGGCACGGCAGAAAGGCTCATTGCCCTCGTTGATCCGACGCTGTTTGATAATTAGCTCTCGTAGTTCAACGCGGTTCGGCGGTATACCGTACAGCGCGAGCGCCCCCGCCGAATGCGAAACCGCGACCAAACGCTTGCCTCTCATTCGCGAAGATCGGGCGAACGCCGCGATGGCATCAGCCCATTCGTACGACGCTGCGCACCGTGAATTTCAGCGGCAACGGTAAATTATGGAAGCTCACAAACACCACCAGGGCGACTGATTGCTAACTCCTCCCGGTTCAATAGTGCGGCGTCGCCATGGTTCTGGCGGTCAACGGACCAAGCCTCGTATATGCGGTGGTGAGGGGCCTTTGCATGCTGCAGCCGAAATAATTCGCCCAGCATCGGCTCCCATTGTTCCTTGTCTGGTGACAAGGCAGGGTTACACCATCCAATTGTGGCGAGGAGGACGAGAGGTACTCACAACCGCCGACGCCGTGCGCAAAAATCAGGGTGAGACCACGAATATCCGCAGGATATCTGGGCTGGTGTATCGTTTGGCGGTCATCTTGAGATAATTTCCGGGCGCGCTCTGTTCATTCTGAGGGCAAGTGAACACCACGAGTCAATTTTGAGCGCCATGATTGCTGACCTGCGACAGGACCGCTAATGCGCATTATATATGTTCATGCTTTCTGAATTCCACGGGAGGCATCAAGAACGGGAGAAGATGGAGAAGAAAATAGGGTCACAGCGACTGAGTTGGATTGGTCCCGTACGGGAAAGTGATCTGCTGTGAATATTAATGAAGTTCTCGCACGGCGATTAGATCATGGCCCCGACGATCAGTTTGATCCCGACAGGCAGAATGTGATCGTAATGACTGTAATACTATACTTCTGAGAGAAAAGGATGGGACATTGGGAGGAGAATGTGGTCATGCCCGTACGTGGCGGTAGAAAATCAAAGATAGAACATGGCAGCACTCGTATGATAGGGGCTGTACGGAGGCGAAATATCAACTGAGTTGGTCGCATCACTCAATCAACTTTGTAATTCATCCGTAAGATATACTCACGGTAACTGCGGTCCCACGCCATCGGTATGTATATAACACGCCCCACGGCATGTCGGACCCGAGAATTCGTCGTCAGCCTGCCCTGCAGAGTTTTAGTTGATGCTCAGTAAAATCAGAGAGGGTAAAGTTTGAAATTCCGGTATGCGTAGCATGTCATTTCGGATGGCAGCTTGAATCGAGCGTCCACTGTGTCGATAGGGTTCGATTCAGCGCGCGAACTTCGAAGCTTTGATTGGACTCCCAAGCGGATCGACCGCTTCGTGAGAAGAAGATTGGGTGAGGCCTGACCTCACATCAAACCGCTCAAGTTCCGGTTCTTGCGGGGACAATTGTTCTCGTAAGATGTGGATCTGTGACCATACTTCCACGAAGCTGCGAAGCTAAGGTATAATATCCGTGGTATCGCACGGTTAATCAGCGCTTGGAATCAATCACAGGCCCACAGTGGCAACCGATTCCGATCGCGTTCAAGTCAGACCATTGAGTTCTGTAGGACTATGTTCATTGCGGAACTTATACAGTGTACCACACGATGCCGAAATTTAGCTATTCGAATGCAATGTGCATTGATTTGGTGGTTGGGAATGATCCAGGAGACATCAATAGAGACTTCCAACCGATCATATGATCATTATGCTAGCCTGAGGCGTTAGCCAGCCGAATCCAAGCTATGTTTGATGGCTTTCGAGCCGAGCCGAGCCGGCCGTAGCAGAGCCGTGTTTGTTCCAGTGCACCCTCCTGAGCATGAATTTTTCGACGCTCTATCCCTGATGTCGCGCGAAGTCAAATCCTGCGACCAAAAGTAAGTTCGGCAGTCAGAAATTGGATGCATCTATACGAGAGTGAACTGAGTCTCAGTTTTGAAGAACGTGGTATCTGTATGTCTCCCACGCGCTCAATCCAGGGAAATCCTCAAATTCGATTTCGTTATAAAAATTGCAATAGCCTAAGATCTCTTCACCGCTCATAAAACGGATGTAGTGCATAAGACTTCACCACCCCACTTTCCCATGAGGAAACCGTCCTCCTTCGGCAGTATCCGGGTAGCGCCCGAAAATATGCTCAATCGCAGCAGCAAATGTACTACATGCGACATAAGTATCAACATATGTCTGCAATGGATCGAACTTACACCTTCACCGCAGGTGCATCGGCACGTGCAATTGAGGTTCTGGCCGGCGCAGGCCTGGCGGACTGTGAGCGAAGGAGGGGTATAATATGGTGTGGCAAGAGTGACAGAGGCCATAGCCGCCGCGAGGATGTACATGAACAACATGCTTGTTGGTGTGGGGAGTCTGTCTTGTGGGTAAAAGCTTCAACGGGCTGGCTTCGTCAATAGACAATTGGTTTTGTAATGGTCAACTAGTGCTCCTTTATACTCGAAGTAACCGAAGGCGCGGCAAACATCCGCAAAGATCGTCGTGGTAGAGAAGGACCATGCATGTGGACTGCACATGTCCGGTGGGCGGGGGCGGTTGTTTCCAAGGCGAAGGCAGTCGTCCATAGAGCACTCCTCACAATTAATGGCTGTACACACCTAGGCCAATTTTCATCTCTCGAGACCTACTGGGCGCGTTCAGGGGTGGCCAGGGAATGGAAACAAAGAATTGTCGTGGATTGACGCGGGCGGACGGCCGTATCGAGTGTCGCTGCATTTGCAAATTTCTGAAATTCTGCAGGTTCCAAGCCAATCAAAACCTCAGGAATTAGAATATTTTGAATGCAGATACGTTCGACATCAGATTCTCCGTAATGAACCTGTAACCAACTGCCACCAGAGAAATGATACTTATCATCAGTTGGAATCCATCTGTCCGTTTGTGAGAATATCAAGAATAATCACGTTAGCTATTCCGGAGGTGTATTCAATTATCTCCGAAGATTTGAATTGTTAGAAGAGCCAAAGAAACTCACCTCATGGCCAACCCCCGACCTCCGACTTTTAGGGTTAGAAGCAGATGGGGCATCATCCTCTTGATAGAATTATCTTGGTCTGTCCGGAAATCATTGCTCCATGATGTGATCCTAGAACGACATCAACGGCGTGAGAAGAAAGGTCACTGGCCACCAACTGGCCACTCTGGAAATTGTGTTGGTATCAGTAAGGCAATAAGCGGCCCGGAAACGATTAATTTCTTGATCCTGAAACTAAACTCACAGTTAAGTCATCAGTAAACCGAATATTCATCGGCCCGGCCCGGAAGCCTGAAAACAAGGCTCCCTAAATATAAGCATGCCAATATTTTTGCAGAAACAAAAACCATTGGCTACGTATCATCGCGGCACTGTAGTATTTGTTTTAACTGGTTGGGAACCTCCTATCTGTCGCGTGTTCAAAAAGCTCAGAAAATGAGATAAATCGAGAAGAAATTATAGCAGTTGTTAGTTCCGCGGAAACCTTCGTTCGCGTGATGCAGGATAAGCTCAAAAATGGAAGAAATAAATAGAAAGTCCTACGAGAAGAAACATAGTGTCTTAAGGGCGGTTCGAACGCCCGACTGTCCAATAAGTAATTCGTATGCGTTATTCGAATGGAGTGATCTGGATTGATCAACAGAGACTCGTGGACACTGTGCCGGGTGCTTGTATATCCAGCAGTTAGACCCGGAAACTGTGGTTCTGACCAACGTCGTCTCCGGGATATAATGCAAAACCGAGGGAAGCAGGATGGTTGACGCAATAAGTATTACCGACAGATGAGGATCCGGGGTGCTGGCCGACAAAAATCGAATCGTCAGAGCTATATCCGCTGGGCGGTTCGAACGTCCGTCTCTCCCTATTCGCCCATCAACTTCTGCATTTGAATGCAGCGATCTGCGTTGAACCAGAGGGACCTGCCTTAGCAATACGAGTTATTCCCATCGAGGGTACATTCCATTCTGGTGCGCAGTGAACCTTGTGGATGATATCACCATCATACACAACGGTTCATCAAGCACGCCAGAGAACAAAAACTGCTCTCACCAAATGGATTTCTTGCGCGCGCGCTAAAAATGGGGTCTCAGACATGGCACGTCGCTCGGGTGATTCGAACACCCGTCTTTCTGTAGATTATCAACCGATACTCGGATGGAGCGATATACTTTCATTCATTCATGGCACCCAATATATTTGTCTCTTGAATGTGCGGGACTTTGGCACCAGGGGGAAGCTCAAGACAGCAACTGTTTCAAGATTTTCCGTATCCGCAAGAGTCGGGGCCGGTAAATTGAGTGCATCATGATGGTGGGAGAAAATACGGCGAACGCCGCGAACCGAAGCCACGTGCTGCATGATCGCCAATCAGGACTTGTCTTTATCTGATCCCTCCCTCCATATTGCGCCTTCTTGTGGGGCTGGGATCTCTACTGTAGGTATGCGTTTCCACCATTGTTGTGCCGTTAAGTCAAGCTTTGCATCGGGATAGAATATCCAGTACAATGGACGGCCTAGCGCAGGAGCTTATCGACCAAATCATCGACTGCTGCAACCTTGCGGAGAAGGATGCGATGGGCGCATGCGGCCTCGTTTGCAAACTATGGCTGCCTCGTAGCAGATACCACCTCTTCTCGAGGGTGTCCGTGAATACAGATAATCTCCACTCCTTCGTAGATGTCCTCGAATCCTCCTCTTCCCCCATCCTCACCTTCATCCAACACCTCACATTCGAATACGGCATTCTCAATACGGACGGCCTCCATCCATGCCCGAATCTCGGCAGCATCGATATTCTCTGGGGGCCTTACAAAGAAGGGACATGGCCCGATGCTTACACGGCTCTTAAGACCAACCTGCGGTCCTGGAACAACGAATGCAGCCGCTCCCTTTCACGTTTGGTTTTGACGGATGTTGAGGGCGCTTCACCCTTGCTACCACTCTCGATGGTCACGGAAATAATTTCGTGTGTTCCAGGAATACGCACGCTGGAAATAGGGCGCATTCACATCGTTGGGCGCACAGACGACTCCCCGCCTTCAGCTTCCCTCTCTCGACTCGAGGACTTCATTCTAGTCCCGGAAGGAGGCTGTACTTTGTTCTTTTCCTGGTTGTGCTCCCTCCCCGTCCCTCCGATCCTCAGGTCCTTGGAAATCTCCAGATTCATAGAAGATGCCTATGACGAAGACGAAGACGAGAACATGGAACCTCTGCCCCTCGCCGCATATTTTCGACAAGCCGGTACCGGACTACAGACCCTGAACATCAACACCCTGTCCGGATACCGTCAGTTCCCTCGACGAAACAGCATCGTATCATTAATCTCTTTTGTACAGTATTTCCGGAGTTCGAACGACGAATCTTGCAATACACGCCCAACCTCCGGTATCTCCAGTTCAAAGCATTCCGTTCATCGGACCTTCTCGATGTCCTCGAGCGTTTACCCGCATCCCAGGAGTGGGCTGCGATTGAAGCACGGATCCGGTTAGATCCCACCGGCTCGGACGAGCTGCCGTGGAGTGCTATGGATGCTGCGCTGGTCCCATTACGCACACTGATGCGCTTCGATCTGTTCCTCCTAGCAAGTTATTCTCGGACAGCACATGAAACGTCCGCCTTTACACCGCAGACCAGGCTCTTGATGCCGCTGGCCAATACGCGTAGGATATTGGGTTGAGCTTGGGTACGTACCATCTTTCAGACCAGAAGACCGGCCCTGATCTTTTGATTCTCAGCATTCAATCTGGTGGGCGTAGAAAGCGAAGGATGTTTAAATCCAAGCTCTCTTCTCTACTTCATCCGTACCCTTTCTGCTTCTCGTTTCCTCTACATATCTCTGTTCTCCGTGCTGCACTGATCTGCAAAATACGCACCAAATGCCAAGGATTTCTGCAATTGAAGCTATCGAACCGTGTGATGTGTCTGCTAACCAATCCATATTTAAATTCCCAAGCCGCAAATTTTGTGGCAGCAATCTGCGACATCCGTTCGTCACCTCGAACAGGTGGGAAATGAACCGTGCGTGGCTGTGGAATTCATCTCAGAAGCTCACGATTCTGTCGGCGAGGCCGCGCGCGCACCGGCAGTGGTTATAGCAGTTCATTTTCGCTCGAAACTCGGGCTACGACCTTGAATTGCGAAAAACTGCCTCTCCTTGAGCTTCCCGCATCACAGGAATTTTTAACGATTTTCTCGGGGTATACAGCCATTTTGGGGGAAACACGAACCTTGGGACCAATTCGTCGTGACGTGTGACATCGACCAAAGTTCGTCGCCGTCAGGTAGCCCTAGACGTGTGACTGACGAAATTATACAAATAAAACTTTGAAAACGTTTAAACGGAAATGGGTGATCCTTAGACCGTCTTGCGCAGTAGTATATAGTCTCGCAAAGAACGTCCCGAAACAAAGGAAAAATAAGCCTCGAGGGGTGTAAATTTCCGACATCGAGAGCAAGCGGCAATTAGCCGTCGCCTGCCAGTGGGTATGAGTAACATTATTGGAGTCCGAGATGGAAGTCAGAACGTAGTATATCCCCATCCCCTCCCCTATCTCCCCGTATCTGATATCTGCCATTTGATATGTAACGCAACTACACCACCCGCCCCAACTACATCGGACGTGCCACCACCCCAACCGCGCCCAGCGCCATTGCGCCCAACACAGCACTCATACTGCGCACCGCCGCGCGTGGGGCGCCGCTCGGCGGCTTGCTGGTGCCGGCGAGCTCGTGCTCGGACATGCGGTAGCCGTTGGAGGTGGCGAGGAGGGAGGGATCGACGGTTGCTGGATTGATGGGAGGGAGGTTGTCAGCAAATGATAATAAAAGAACAAGAAAGAAGGTAGAAGCATGGATGGGGTAATCTACAACAGGAAAGAGAAGAGAGGAACGCAACGCACCTGTATTCCTCGTCTTCGTCCTCTCCGTCGTCGCAAATGTCATGGTCGCCCCGCCCGCCTCGCCCACTCCTCCCTTCCCGCTGTCCGCGATGTCCCCATCATCCGTCAAAAACACAAGCGCAAATCCGGGCGCAGGGACGTCGATGGTGCACGTCTGCGCCGTCGTATCGCACTGCACGGTCTTGATGTCGAGGGTTCCTGTGGGGCGTCCATCGGATTCGAAGTTGCCGCCGAATGTCTGTCACAGTGTGTATAGCATTTTTTGAAAAGGAAAGGGAAACGAAAAGGTCAGCGTGCGCTCGTTTACAAGAGGGGAGTGAACAGGAGTGGAGAGGAGGGAATATGTGGGATGATGTGTCGAGTAGGATATGCTGAGGAGGACGGGATGCGGAGGATGAGAGGATTGGATATAGAGTAGAAGCGAGCGAAAGACAGGAACAAAAACACACCTGCCCCGCCCACGTATACCCCCCCTTTTGCACCACCGTCGTCGCTGCCAGGTACTTGACCCTGACGCTCGCCGGCACCATCGCTCCTGCGATGGAGATGACCGCCTGCACGGTGTTCGCACCGCTCGGGTCGTCGACATAGTTGAAGATCCCGACGCGCACGGGGATGCCGTTTTCGTAGATGCCTAGGCACGCGTTAGCGTTAGCGTCGATCGTATGCTACATCCTCTCCCAGGACTCTCTGGGACGAGCCGCCCATGGTGGGCTTAAAGGAAGGAACGCACCGTAGATGGGGGTAAAAGAAGTCAGGTCCGCCACCCCATAGTTAAGCACCTGTGTCTCGTTTGAGGGGCCAATCGCCTCGGCCATGACGAGCGCGGAGTAGTAGAGGGCGCCAACGGTCCATTGGCGGAAGGTGGATTCGTTGGTGGGCGGGGAGGTGAATGGCTGGAGGAGTAAAGGTTTTGTTAAAAAAGCGATGCGGGAGTAAGGAGTGGCCGGGAAGGCGGGAAGAGTGGGAGATGGACCAGACATGAATCGAGTAGGGAAAGACGGAGGATTTAGACAAGGAACGGAGAAGGTTTATGGAGAGTGAGAGGGAAGGAATTCGGGCAGGGGAGAAGCCAAGGGAGGTAGAGACGGGCTGGGAAGGAGAAAGATGGGGAGGGAGGGCAGGGACGAATGCGGATAAGCAAAAGGGAGGGACATGAGTAGTGAGGGAAAGGATGGATGGATGGACAGAAAGACGGAGGAGGGAGAACGGACACGAAGGGGGAAGGAGGGAAGGGAAGAAGGGCAACATGGAGCCAACGCAAAGACGGAGAACAGACGAATGCGGAAAAGAAAGAGAGCGAGAGAGATCGGCCGGCGTAGGCAGGGAAAGGAAGGCAAGTAGGAAGAAGATGGATGTAAGTATGAAATAAATAAAGGCAGACGAATACGGCTAGAGAAAGAGAGCGAGGAATCGCAGACGCACATTATAAAAAACATTCTGCCCGCCCAAATGGAACATCGCCCCACTGAAATTCGAGTGCGCCATCTGCAGCGCGTAGTCGAGCCCCCAGAGTGCAGCCGTGAACGAGTCGGAGATGCCGTTGAAGCCGCCGCAGGAACCCTGTGCGTGCGTGCGTTAGTGGCAGTTATTTAATTTTGATATCAAATAAAAGCGAAATATGAAGAGGTGAAGAATACACGCGGGGAATGAATGGACGGAAGGAGGAGACATCCACGAGACACACCGTATTCGTCTCAAACATCAAAAACGGCTTCCCCACTGTTTGGGCATACGCCGTCGCATTCAAATACGGCGCCAGCAGCTCCGTGTGCGCGTCGTGCGTCAGGTACAGCGGGAGGATAGACTGCGGGTCGGTGACGACGGCGTCAGGGCCGCCGAAGGCCGCGGCGCAGTTGTCGCGAGGGTATCTGTGCACAGTTAATAAAAATAACGGGAGAGGGGGAGGGGAAGAGAAGGAGAGCTAAAAACGGACTTTTCGACAGCGAGGAACGCTAAATTCGGCCCAAACTTATCGACCAACCCCGCCTCGACAACCTGCTCCGTTGTCCACGCAGAATTCGCCACATTCGGCGCAATCAGCTTCCCCATCGCCTGCCCGCTCGGATCCGCATTCGTCGCCTGCACCTGGTTCAACAGATCCGCAAACTCGCCGAGGTAGTCCGCCGGCGCGTAGCTGGCATTCCGATGCCCATGGGTTGCAAGACTGTACATGTCTGGCTCGTTCCCCGCCTGCAGCCCGAGCAGATAATCGCCTAAGATCTCTTGGGAGGCGTTGACGATGCCGAGGTCGAACGGCTGGGTGACGAACCACGGGATGCCGAGGAACCAGTGTACGTTCACGAGCGAGGAGATGTTGCGCATCATGTAGAGGAGGTCGCGACTGAAATCGAGTGGGGGGGTTTGCGTGGTGCCGGTTACGCCGGTGAGGTTCTTGATGAGGACGCGCCCGTCGGGGATGGTGCCGTCCGGGACGAGCTTGGCAGATTCTTGGGTATTGCCGCCGACGCGGACCATGATGGATCCAGCGCGCTGTTGGAGGTTGGCCATGAGG
This sequence comes from Mycena leptocephala, assembly GCA_029378395.1. Lineage (NCBI taxonomy): Eukaryota > Fungi > Basidiomycota > Agaricomycetes > Agaricales > Mycenaceae > Mycena > Mycena leptocephala. The sequence goes on along the minus strand of JARJLF010001434.1, from coordinate 29,582 downwards.
TTGAGGAAGGGGACTTGAAGGAAGGTCGAGTTTTTGCCCACTGTCTCGCATATATATTCAGCATCCACATCCATAACAAGAGAGAAGAAGGATAATACGCACAGACTTGATTGGTTACGGACATCTCGATGGAGAAGCCGATGAAGGAGCCCTTTTGCTTGATAGAGAGGTTGGGCGTGCCGGAGTTGAGAAGATTTATGGGGATGGTGGTGAGCATGGTCGGCGTCGGGACGGGCGGGGGACTGAGCGACGTGGGGTTGTATGCCGCAGGGCCCGTGTATTTCGCCCCAGGGGCGGCGGTGGAGAAGGTAGCCTGGTTATTCGCATAGTATATGGTGATTTCGGCATGGGCAGCACTGAATAGGAGAGAGAAAAGGCATGAATAGCGGATGAGGCGACACGGCGTCGACTCTGAACGCATTGCTGGTGAGAGTAAAGGGAAAGTGTAAGTGTGTGGGAAGTCACCGGCTCAAATCTGACACCTACTTCTGGCCGCATATTCAAAGCCTCCGATTGAAAAGTTGATTGGCCACACGAACTTTGCGCTCGACATCACTAGCCTGACTGCTATATGTGTCGAATACTGCCGAATACCACAAAGAACTTGAAATGCTTTGACCACGAAGACCTGCGGCAGAAGCAACCGCAGTGGGAAAGCACGAGTCAAGAGTTGCACCGTCAGTGTCTCACTGATGGGCGACGATGGCCGCTCTGCGATTCGGGATTCAGCTACCCACTCCGGAAATAGAATTGTTTCGGGACGCCCAAATACGTTTCTGAAACTATCAGTATCAGTAAGTGTCCTGTCCCTGAAACCAATGGTTTCAGGCGCAGTTTATTGTGTACCGAGATAATTCCCACTATCAGAATGATGTAGGGTGTACGGTGGCCCTATCACAATTTTTTTCAATGTACTGTTGTTTACACCTCAGTCTCCATTGCTCTCCAGTCCGTACCCGGTCCGCTCGCCTCCAATTTCTAATTTTGTATTCTTGCCTCTTTTGCTCTTTTCTTTCCTTGCATCCATGTCTCTCCGCGTCAATGGAGTGTCTTGCTCGACTATAGCTCGTTCTTCCAGACTGCGCACAGCTTTATCCTCATCCTTATACGTCTCCGTCGCCCCCGGTTTACCTCATGGTGAGCTACTGGCATTTACGCTGGATACTGCGTGTAGCGGGCCCTTCACCGTCCTTTTACGGTGCGAAGTTGTTTTTGCGGGTCCCGATGTTTCCTTGGTTTGGACTGGACGACCTCTTTGCGGGAGTTGCTGCTTGTTCAAGGACACCCTATGCTATTGATCTGTTTTTTTTTTGTTTTTGTTTCTGTTGCTCTTCTAACATTGTCGTAGTCTGAACCTGTCTCTATAAACCGTACATCCGTCCATGTCCACGCATCGGCGTGTTCACTGTCTTGTCCAGACATTGAATCCGTCGCTGCCGCTGCAGGTTGCGCTACCCGCCTCTTCGTCCCGGCTCGAACCTTCGCGGTGTCCTGATCATCCCTGGGGTGTGAATGATCGTCGAGATGGTAGCGATGTCGTGTCCTCCTTGTTGACGTCCTCCGATAGAACTTGTGATACTTTTCCAATGATAAGCAATGATAAGTATTTTTCCTTCTTGTTACTTCTTGAGAGGCGTGGGATTCATACAGACGCGTTTGCGACTGCTTCTGAGTGTCTTGCGTTGTTAACACACGTATTATCTGGTGTGTGTGTTGGCCCTGCTATGGCAGGTCATACAGGTTGTGTTTCCGCTCGACGAGGCTTCGACAGTCTGGACATGGGGTCTTATTCAGTTAATGTTGTCATTTCTTCTCCTCGTGTTTGCCCGGTGTCCGCGTTGATATCTGCTGTGTCGATCGGGTTTGCCGTAATTGCTGGCATGATGGGGTGGGCAAGCATCTGGACAGGATGCAGCTTGTCATTATTTAACAGCCAAAAGACATCAGACTTTGTGCCAAAAACTTGATCGCACTTGATTTCACTTGATCTGACTTGTTTCGGCCTAAAAAGACCGCAAGTGACAAGTGATCAAGCCAGGTCCGATTTTCCACAGGAAAAAAAAAAACTTTTTCCTACGGGTTGCGGGCTCATTTTTATCCATTTTGACAAGCTAAAGTTTCCAGATTTTTTGGATTCAAGAGGAAAAGTGCATTCAAGACCAATCAAGTGACAAGTAAAATGCCGAAAGGCTGATGGACGTGCTCTTGTCGCCGATTATTCTTGCGAGCATCAGAGAGAGCCCCTTTTGGACAAACCGGTAATTCTACTGCGCGGGGTTATAACACGGGGGAAAAAGTCGCTTACATATACTGAAGGCTCCTCTGACGAAGTCTCCGGAGGACGGCCAATTGAACGCCGTGAGGCACGCGCACTCGGGAGCCAACCATACTAGGGAGGAGTGTTAAAGAACCAATGGCGAAAGTGCAAACGATGTAAAACTGAAGCTTAATTGACGCTGATCAGACGAATATATACTCACAGAAGCTCACCATACCGGCAAAGCCCGGACGTCATATACTACAACACCTTTACCCCAGCAAGACCCGCTTACGAATAAATGGACGCGACGCGTCTTAATTAGTGATACCCGATAAGGAAATTTATGATACCGGATTTTACCGACCCAACATGAGATAAACACAATAAATTGTATCTATCTAATCTACACATGGACTACCAGGCCCCGGTCAGGTTTTCTCTGAACTTTTTGGTTGATTTACTCTATGAAACTGGCCCTCAGGCGGCTGGTTTACTCTATTTCGGACGAACATTTGGAGGGAAAGAAAAATCAATAATAATAAAAATTAAGACAGAAGGAAGGAAGGAACAAAGAAAAAAGTCTTAAAAATCCGAACCTAGTGTCCCCGGAGCGACTCGAACACCCATCTCTCCAGTAATTCGCTTAGAGGAAGACCTATCGAGCAGGAGCGATCTTCCTTGATCTACAGGGACTTGCATTAGCCATGGTGGGTCTTTCGATACCAACCATCCTAGTCTAGGGCCAAAATTATCCTGGCGCTTGTGGGAGAAGCCCGCGATCATAGACAGCGTCTGTTCGGCGTTGGCGAGGTGGCTGAATGTCAACGATTTAATCAGGCGCACAACATCTATTCGGCCACCGAGCTCGAGACAAAAAAAAAAGGCGGAACAGTTGTCAAATGTCCCTAGGGCGACTCGAACACCCATCTCTCCAGTAATTACGGGGAAAGCCAATCGGGCGGGAGCAATCTGCCTTGATCCACAGGGACGTTCTCAGCCACAGTGGGTGCCTCAATATACAGCGAGCCCAAATTGCGTTGTTCGGGGCGGTGATGGCTGGCTCGGGATGGAGGAATTTCTGAGGTGAGCAAGAGATTCGACATGGAGATGAGGTGGGTGAATGAAGCCCACATTGAGCCACACGCATACGCATACGCCGGTCAAAAAAAAAAAAAGCGTATCCTGCATTGATATGTCCCTGGGGCGGTTCGAACCCGTTAATTGACACGTCAACTGCTTCAGTTGTGTGGAGCGATCTGCCTTGATCCACAGGGACTTGTATTGCACAGGTTGGTCCTTGAATGTGCTTGAGAGAGAAGGAAGGGTGGAAGAAAAAAGTTCAAAGACTCATAACTTAGTGTCCCCGGAGCGATTCGAACGCCCTTCCCTCCAATATTCAAACACAAAGAGGTAGAGCCATTGCGATGGAGCGAGATCCCGTGATCGACAGGGACTTGTACTCTGCATGGTCGTCGGGATCATGTGGGTACTTTCGTTCGCAAGCTAAACCGCTCTAAGGGAGAGGGAGAGAGAAATCAAAACGCGCACGAAAGTGTTGTCTCACGAAAGTGTTTCCTTCCTACTGCAGACAGCGGCTCAGCGGGAAATATTCTTGCTGAACAAAGTGCTATAAAAACACGCAGCAGAATTGTAAGGATGAATAAATAGCGGGATGCCCTGAGCTTGCCATGAGGGAGGGAGCTTCCGACCTCGAGAAGGTAGATGTTTATGCGGTCCTGATCCCGGGGCATTAGAGACGTCGAGACTATCTTGAGCGGCAGAACAAACGCCGGAATTAAAAACTCAGACGTGCATATTTCATATGCTGGAGCGGGCGCTTGCGAGGACCAAGTTAGCGCAGCCCAAGGAGGTCTTTGGGCTGGAATGCGTTAACGTGCGTCGAGTAGAGTAAGGATTCCTGGTCATCCATAATAATTCCGGGAGAATTGGACAAAAGGACTTGGATGCTGGATCGGAGAACGGCGGACCTGCAGCTGGGACTGGGACAGGGACTGGATTTACTGTAGCCTGGAGAAGAGAGTCCCAACACTGCCACATCAGCGCACAGCCATCAGGCTGACAAATCACGCTGACGTCCCCTTGTCTTCCGTCCACCGCCTTTCTCTTGCAAATCCCTAACCGGCCTAACCCTTCGCGCATACGACCAGCCGACTCAAGATTATACCCAGCGGGAATGGTATCGATGTGGAGGAGGAGTCGATCGCGAGGCTGTGGGATGGCTTGGTTTTTGTACGTCCTTCACGCGTCGTACTCGCCCCGGGCCGTTGCGCCAGCGCCAGCGAGTGTGTTCAGCAACGATATCTATATCTGCCTTTTGTGCCACGCCGACAATTGTGGACGAGCGCGGTTTTTGCGAGGGAGGTGCAGATCAGCGGGTGGACGAGTGTAGGGATGCCTCGGGCTTTAGCTTGGTGGTGCGTTATGAAGACCAAGGAGGGCACACTGATCCATGCACACAAGCGAAACAGCGACATTGTGGCTCTCGAACTGCAGTTTCGGCTTCTCTCTCTCTCACTCGCATCGCAGCTGGCTCTGATCATCTGCTCCTCGTTATGTTGCTTCCCCTCATACACTGCGTTCAGACCCCCCGTAGGCACACCCTTGCCTACGTTCGTCTACGTTCGTCTACATGTGTCAAAGTGCGTCGATCGCCGTAGGCAAGGGGACATCGGCACAGCCTTGCCTACGTTCGGCTACGTTCGTCTACGTCAGCCTACGTCACGTAGACACACTTCGCCTAGGTGTGTCTAGGTGTGTCTACAGCCGTAGACACACCTTGGTCCCCCCGAACTTCGAATTACCCTCTGTGTCGGCCTTTAAAATGATTTCTCTACTCTTTCCCCTCTGTTTAATAACTCCTCAAGCCTTGCGTAATGTTTCGCAAAACCGAGACAGAGTAATTAAACATGCTCGGGTAATCGTCAAGCACTCGTCAGAACTCCAAATTTGATATACGACATGGGTCTACATCCCACTATGTTCGTCTACGTATGCCTACGTTGGTCTACCGTGTGCCTACGTTGGTCTACCGCAGTAGACCAACGTAGGCATACGTAGACCAATGTAGACTCACGTAGACCAATGGTGTCTACATGCTGTAGGCACATGTAGGCAAACAGCTTTGTCTACGTGTTGTCTACGCCGGTAGACACAGCGTGTGCCTACAGGGGGTCTGAACGCAGTGATATCCTGTTACCTCAACGCATCAGCCCACCGCCCCCAAAGGCCTAGTCTCTTAAAAACAGACGCTACAACAATATCGTGCTCGTACCTCGACCAAAGGCCTCCCTCGCGCGGTACCGCGCGGCTGAGAACGTTCCTGTGGATCATGTTCAAGCTCTTGGCAGATCGCTCCCGCCCAGTTACGATTGGCTATCCCGGTATACGAATTACTGACCATGGAGAGACGGGCATTCGAGCCCCAGGGACATTATTGGTTTTTTTTTTTTGTGTTGGCGTCAACGGTGAATAAATAATAATATGTTTCTCCGGCGCGCCTAATATTTCTTCAGACTTCAGCAACCCTCGTCAACGCCAACGCCGACTCTATGATCGCGGGCAACCGCGCGCCAGGATGGTCTTCGTCTTGGCATTAGCCGTAGACCAGTACTGGATGGTTCGTATCCGAAGACCCACCATGGTTGATAAGTCCCTGTGGATTAAGGCAGATTGCTCCCGCCCATAGGTTCATCGCCTACGAATTACTGGAGAGAAGGGCGTTCGAATCGCTCCGGGGACACTGGACTCGAACTTGCAACTTTTTCTTTCTTCCTCCTTTTTTAAAAATATTTGTTTAAGCACAAGGCATATTCAGGGTGCAACCTGAGCAATACAAGTCCCCGGATCAATGCAGATCGCTCCACTCGACGGGCTCGTTAATGGAGAGACGGGCGTTCGAGTCGGCCAGGGACATTTGAATTGGCCGGTTTTTTTTTTGTCAGTTTCAACGGCGAATAAATATGTACGGATCACCATAAATCCTTACACCAGGTTCATGGACTGCAGCTCGAATCAAGCTCAACGGTACGCGATTCGCTGCTGTTACCATGGGATCTCGCGACAATGCATCAAACTATCCTTTTTTCTGAGAGGAAATTCCACATGATTAATCTTATCGCTCTACGCATCTGGATCCGGCGCTGGGATTCAAAGACCTCCTTGGGCTCCGCTAAATTGTCCTCGAAAGCGCTCACTCCAGGGTATGCACGTCTGAGGTTCAGGCGTCGTTCTGCCGCTCAAAATACTTTTGCTCCCGTTTTTATTTCTCTCTCCCTCTCTCTCTTTTCTTAAGCGCATCTAACGAAAGTACGCCCAGGCCGCGGTCAACCAACGTACCCACATGATCAGAGTCAATCTATGAGCATACAGCGGAGATTTCCAAGGACCTGAGGACTGGAGTCTTTCAACTTTTTCTTTTTCCTTGATTCCTTCTCTCTTAGGCACATTTAGCACCAACTTGTGCAATACGCAATACAAGTCCCTGTGGAGCAACGCAGGCCGCTCCATCCATTAATTGACCTTCAGTTGCAGAGACGGCGTTCGAACCGCCCGGGACGTGATCAAAATCATGGTGTCTCTTTTTTTTCTTTTTCTTTTTTTCTTTTTTGCTTTGGGTTTGGCCCGCGTATGCGTGTAGTGTGTGTCATTCACCCACCTCACCCCCGTCTTCATATACATTTCAAGTCTCTTGCTCACCTCAGAATTTCTTCCATCCCGAGGCAGCCATAATCCGCCCCACCCACTGCTCTCGAACAACGCAATTTGGGCTCGGTGTATATTCAGGCACCCACCGTGACTGAGAACGTCCCTGTGGACCAAGGCAGATCGCTCCGGCCCGATACCTGAGTTACCTGCAGACGAATTACTGGAGAGATGGGCGTTCGAGTCGCCCCAGGGACATGCTTGAGGACTCCGAGTTTTTTTTCTCTACCTCGTCTACCTCGACGTACGTGGCGCCGCGCCATTCACTTTTTAGTGCTCGTCCTGGCGGCTTGATATCATCGGACTTAAATAAGGCAAATCATGCAGAGGGGAATAAACAAGTGAGCAGGCCCAAGGTGGGTGATATCCGGCGCTCAAATTCGAGCCTGTACCCTGCCAAAGTAGCGCACGTAATCAAGAGTGGAACTTACTAAGGACCTTGCTAAGGACGAGTTCCTGTGGATCAATTAAATCATCCAGCCTCATGAATAGACTCCGGCTATGAGGGATTAGTGCAGATTTTGATGGGGCCGCCTTAACGTTTAAAACCTCGCATTGTACGGTTGAGACCCGAGGAACCAAGAGATTAAGAAGGAAGATTTGAGAAAACAGTGAGCGAAGAAAATCCAGGCACAGGATAAAGACAGAAGGAGACGGGATGAATACTATGCACTGATGTTGACTGAAAGCGAAGTAAAGAGATATGTACAGTTTTGGAATAAGCAGCAGAATGAGTACGGATGAAGTAGAGAAAAGAACCTGGCATAAACCGATTTTAACATGCGTCGCTTCTCCACGCTGCTGAGTTCGAGAAAATTGAATGCTGAGAATCAAAATATCAAGCTCGGTCTTATCCGAATGATGGTACGTACCCAAGCTCAACCCAGTATCCCACGCGTATTGGCCAGCGGCATCAAGAGCCTCGTCTGCGGTGTAAAGGCGGAGATTTCATCTGTTGTCCGAGAATAATTTGCTAGGAGGAAGAGATTGAAGCGCCTCAGTGTGTGTAATGGGACCAGCGCAGCGTCCATAGCACTCCACAGTAGCTCGTCCGAGCCGGGGGGATCTAACCGGATCCGTGCCTCAATCGCAACCCACTCCTGGGATGCGGGTAAAAGTTCGAGGACATCGACAAGGTCCGATGAACGGAATGCTGTGAACTGTAGATATCGGAGGTTGGGGGTGTATTGCAAGATTTGTCGTTCAAATTCCGGAAATACTGTACAAAAGAGATTAATGATACGATGCTGTTTCGTCGAGGGAACTGACGGTGTCCGGACAGGAGGTTGATGTTCAGGGTCTGTAGTCCGGTACCGACTTGTCGAAAATATGCAGCGATGGCCTTGCTCTCGTCTTCGCCTTCGTCTTCGCCTTCGTCTTCGTCTTCGCCATAACCATCTTCTATGAATCTGGAGATTTCCAAGGACCTGAGGGTTGGAGGGATTGGGAGGGCGCACAACCAGGAAAAGAACAAAGTACAGCCTTCGAACGGGACTAGAATCAAGTCTTCGAGTCGGGAGAGGGGAGGTGGAGGTGGGAAGCTTTCTGTCATGCCACCACGCACGATGCGAATGCGCCTTATTTCCAGTGTCGCTATTCCTGGAACACACGAAACGACCTCCGTGACCATCGGGAGCGGCAAAAAGGGTGAAACGCCGGCAACATCCGTCAAGACCAAACGTGAAAGGGAGCTGCTGCATTCGTCGTTCCAGGACCGCAGGTTGGTCTTAAGAGTCGTGTAAGCATCTGGCCATGTCCCTTCTTTGTAAGGCCCCCAGGCAATATGGATACTGGCAAGATTCGGGCATGGATGGAGACGGGCTAAAGCCTCCGTATCGAGAATACCATATTCGAATTTGAGGTGTTGGATGAAGGTGAGGATGGGGGAAGAGGAGGATTCGACGACATCGACGAAGGACTGGAGATTGCGTGTATTCACAGACACCCTCGAGAAGAGTTGGTATCTGCTACGAGGCAGCCATATTTTGCAAACGAGGCCGCATGGGCCCATCGCATCCTTCTCCGCAAGGTTCCAGTAATCGATGATTTGGTCGATAAGCTCCTGCGCTAGGCCGTCCATTGTACGGGATATTCTTTCTCGATGCAAAGCTTGAGTATTGGGCACAACAAGGATGTAAATGCATACTTACTAGATCGATCCCGGTCTTACCAGAGCTCTTACAAGGCGCAATATGGAGGGATCAGATAAAAAGGATAAAGGTGTCCAGGCTCGGCATGATCGGCAATCATGCGACACGTGCTTTGATTTGCGGCGTTTTTAAGTTGTTTTCTCCCACCATTGTGATGCACTCAATATACCGTCCGCTGCACTCTTGCCGACACGGAAATTCTGCAACAGTGCTGTCTTGTATCCCTGAACCCCATGTGCCAAAGTCCCGCCTGTTTCAGTATGTGTACATGTGACATTAGGAAACCCACAAGGGCCGTTGAGTCGTACAAAAAACAAGGACGGGGTCCAGGGGAGTCGTTATGTTGCCCCAGGGTGTCGAACCCCCAGGTCCTCAGTTGCAACATCTTTGATGTCATAATGAGCGAAGGTGACCCATAGTCTACGGCGGCATCTCAAGCCCAAACGGCTGTTCGTTCTGGGTGGGATTTTATGGCTAGCTGGAGTGTAAACCGTAGTCCATGCTGCGCGCTTACAATTACAAGTACCAAATATTATATGACCATATTAGACGGCTGAACAATAACTCAGCCCGATTGAAACGGCGGGAGATTAGTCTCTTATAAACAGACGCTACAACAACAGAGTGCTCGTACCGGGGGATAGGCTGTCGCAAAAATCGCTTTTGGGTTATAAGTCAGGATAAGGGCATTTCGAGCCTTATACACTAGGCTCAACTCAAACTGTGTGTATATCACCAATATTGGAGTTGGAATGCAGTGTGAGGGGGGTCCTTTTGAGTTATAAGCGTATATAGGTACTTATAACCCTTTATAAGGCTTTATAAGCATGCCTGCTTGCCTATAAGGTTCAGAATCCCCTTATCTTGGCTTATAACTCAAAATGGACTTTTGTGACAGCCCAGAACCAAAGAAAAACAGACTATGCAGCTTATATTCAGCAGACAGGTAGAATGCGACGTGTTACGCTGAGGCGCCGTACGTGGGGAGTGGAATCTTTGACATAACGTTGCAGTGGCGCCCCGATACATGTTCTACGCCCAATAAAAATGGAGAAGATGTGGGAATGAGGGATATGTCCGGGTCCGAAAGACGACATTTGAAACACACAGAGTATTATAGCCAATAACGCGTCGCTGAGAGCAAAAGGTCAACATCGAGCATAGTTTAATGGCAAAACCACACGGCACCTTCAATTTCTTTTCTACGTTTGAGGGTCACGAAGTCATCCCCTCGGGACCAGAAATGCGGCAGTCCCTTTGCGCCAGCTTCCCAATCTCTCCAAGCATTCTCAGGACACAGTGCCATCACGAAGCGCACGTCGTAAGCGTGTGGAATCTGCGCCCATTCGTACTCATCATCCGAAAACCAAAGCTGGATCAAAAGCATAAGGCGGGGGCATTCGCCCAGCAGAGTCTGCGCCATGTCCTTTGTTACCTCCTCTGAACCCACTGCTATATGGCTGAGGACGGGGAATGTCGGAATATGTGTCAGCAGTTGTGTCACGTCCTCAATGGAGGGATCGAATAAGGCGAGGTGCGTGATGGAAGCATGCCTGGGAACAATGGCTTCACGGAACAAGTCGCAGAGAGATGTCGCCAACCGCTGCAGCGGCAGGTTGGTGATGATCGGTAGGAGGTCGGGATTTGGGATACCATAAGCCATACCCAAATTTGTGACGCCAGAACAGACTTCCAGTATTTGTCTGGCCTCCTGGTGAGTCAAGTCTGAAAGACACAGATGACGGACCGCTTTGGCGAAGAAATCAGCCGGTTTGGACTTGATTGCATTCATAATTCTGTCCTTATTGTAGATTTCAACTCGGACGATTCTGTACAACAAGGGCTCGATCCTAAACCACAGAATGAGTTCCACTAAGAAAAATGTGAGGGTGCGAAAAGGACCAGATAAGGACCCGGCGAGCGACACGCAGAAGAGTGGGGGTTTCTCCGGGATACATCAGCGCAGTTGTCTCGAATATACTGTACTATTAAATTCAATTCGTCAGTCACGCGTCACGGGGGTGCTTGACGTGACGAATTTTGGAACCTTGTCACGCGTCACGGAGGCTCTTGACGAATATACTTTTCGTCACGGTCAGTTCAAAATTTCGGTTCAGGGCTGCTCTGAGCAAGTTTCCTTAGCTGCAGACACTCTCCCTACAATTTTCTCACCATTCTCAAGGTTTCTTGTTTCAAACCTCACAAACATCGTGCTTCAGACCAAATTCAACCGAAGTTCACAGTGAAAAATGGATTTTTTCCTGTTCAACAACAGATTTGCTCAAATAAAATTCTCAGATGATTCCTAAGTCATCATAACGGGTATTCTACATGGTCATGGAACATTTCCGGGGCTTGACGAAATTTTGGGGGTTGTCACGCTGCTGGCGACCCTTTGACGAATTGACGAAATGATATTTCGGGTCACGCGTCACACCCCTTGACGAATTGAATTTAATAGTACAGTAGCTCGTTCCAATTCAAGCGGGAAAGCGGAGTTGGGATCCATAGATTCGAGCGTCATGGTGGTCAAGAGCAAGACGTGTCTGCACAGCTTTGTCATTTGTCACGGACGGACAAATGCCGATCACGTGCCGACTTAGACTTGTTACCAGTCTGCCATGATGGTAAATTGCTTGCACTAAGATTTGCCGTCATTGCAAACTGGTAACGAGTCTAGTGCCGACTTGGCCAAGACCGAAAAAGAAAAACGCGGATTCCTGGAATATGTCCCTGGGGCGGTTCGAACGTCCGGCTCTCCACTAAACTTTGGACACCTTGATCTAAATGGAGCGATCTTCATTGACCCACAAGAACTAGTACCGGTGCCCACCATATTTTTTTCTTGACTGTGTGTGCGCTACTTGGGCGGGCCACACAGACTCAAATTTCACGGCAGGATATCATCCACCTTCGTTCCCCTGGATTATTTGTTTGTTTCCAAGCGTTGCGTTGGGATTCGCATGATATCAAGCCGCCAGGAGTCAGGACAAGCACTAACAAGAGGGCTCAAACAAGAAGAGTGTCCCTGGGGCGAGTCGAACATCCGTCTCTCCATTAATTCCCCACGGAAGCCCATTCATCGGGCTGGACGTGAGTTACTGGGAAGTGCTGGGAGTAGCTTGTCATGGGTCATGGAATACACTCAAGAGAAATATCCCGAATTTCCTCGTTGGCATGTGGTTCATTGGGCTGGATGTGAGTTACCGTAATCCACAGGAACATCCTGGTGTGGCTTGTCATCGGTCATAGAATACATCCAAGGGAAATATCTCGAATTTCCTCGTTGGCATGTGGTGGACGTTGCAGATATCAATAACGTGGTGCAAAGGAAAGGACGCGCCGGCGGTGTGCAGCACTTAAAAGATACACGTACTTATATGACCCTGCGTGCGCCGGTATAAAAATGCGGAGAAATACGTTGCATGTCCCTGGGGCGATTCGAACACCATCTCTCCGGTAATTCGTTATACGCCGACTGGCTCATCGGGCGGGAGCGATCTGCCTTGATCCACAGGGACGTTCTCAGTCACGGTGGGTGCCTGAATATACACCGAGCCCAAATTGCGTTGTTCGACGCAGTGGGTGCGGCGGATTATGGCTGCCTCGGGATGGAAGAAATTCTGGTGAGCAAGAGGCTCGACGTAAATGAAGCGACACATTGAGCCATACAAACATACTCATACACAGGCCAAAAAAAAAAAAGAGAAAAAGGCAGAGCGCGAGTGCTACCTGCATATGTCCAGGGGAAGTTCGAACGCCCGTCTCTTCGTGGCCATTATTTCGCCCGTCCGGCGTCAAGTCCTTGCTTCAGTTGGCTGGAGTGATCTGGGACTGGTACTCTGCATGGTTGACCCTGATCATGTGGGTACGTTCGTTGACCGCGTACTTTCGATGGGCGCCCACCTTAAGAGAGAGAAAAATAACACGCGAACGAAAGTATTGTATCCAAAGGCGATTCGATTTGAACACCAGCATTCATAGCTTAGCTAGGAATTCATGCCGTCCAGTACGACCAATCGTCGGTGCGGGGGTCCCTGAATAATAATATGTGTCTTCCTACTGCAGACAAAGTGTTACAAAGAAACACGCGTCGGAAATGCAAGGAGGAATAACTCACCGGATGCCGCCAGTTTGCCGGGAGGGAGGCTCTGAACTCGAAGGAGCCATCCTGGAATTGCGAGACGTCGAGGATATTTTAGGCGGTAGAACGAACGCCGCGTGCCATATGCTGGAGCGGGCGCTTTCAAGAATACATTTCGCGGAGCCCAAGGAGATTATTATGGTTTTTGAATCCCATCGCCGGGCTCAGATGCGTAGAGCAGTAGAATTGAGCATGTTGATACTAGGAATTTTCTCAAGGAAGAAGGGCAGTTCTCTGCAACGTCATCGAGAAACAATCGTAACAGCAGTGAATCACTCCACAACGAGAGACAACGAGGGTATCGTTCGAGAGCCACACACAGTTCATGGGCCTGGTGCAAGGATTCCTGGCCATCCGTCAAAATCCGGGGATAATTGGCCGGGAATCGGGGAGGCTGGATCGGAGAGCAGGTTCGGACTGGGACTGGATTTAGGCTGGAGTGGCAAGAGCAGAAAGAGATCTGCAGCACCGCCACATCAATGCACAGCCATCGGCTGGTTTCAAAGGGTTGACAAATCGCGCTGACGTCCCCGCCCCTTGTTTTCTCCCGCCTCTCCCAGCCGAATCCTCATCATCCGTTCGCCCATACAACCAGCCGACTCGAAATTATACCCAACGGGATCGATTTTGAGGGGGGAGTCGAGGCTGTGGGATGATTTGGTTTTCGTATGTCCTTCAATATGATATAAAATTTGTGTAATGTTTTTTTCGGTGGGGCAGGACGAGTCCCCGACGGAACCCACGGGAGGAATGACGAGAAGGGTGGGAGTGGGACTCGGTTAATCGTCGGCTAACGACCAACAGTGGGACTCAAGACTCGGCTAACCGTCGTTAGTGAGACTCGAGCTTGATCAGTGGCAGTCGGCTGATCGGCACCTTCAAGATTTAAAGCTCCGCTGAGCACAAGCACCACGCAGTGGGCCCAGCGGCGAGCGCAGCAACGCGCAGCGGGCCAAGCGGCGAGTGCTAGGAGGGTCCACGGGGGTCTCCCCCGCGCTGGATAATTTTGAAGGCTCAGAATAAGCATTGACAGTTGAATACAAGCAGAGAAAAAATATTTTAGAGCTGCACGCAGTAGGCCCTAGCGGTGAGCGTCCTGGGGGGTCCGCGGGGGTCTTCCCCGCACCAGAGTGATTATTTACACTAGGATTCAACTTTAAAATGTCAAAACTTGGAAAAAGCTAGCGATAAATTTACTTTTTCGGCCGTCAGGTGAAAGGAGGGGGTCTGGGGGGAACATTGTTCCAGAAAAAAATATAGTTAAAACCCATGCCCAAATGCTCTGCAATGAAGAATATACTCAAAATCGGCTCTGACATGCTGGGAATGATGGACTGATGCGGACTGATGGCAGTCCCATCAACAGTGAGTCCCACTCCCACCCTTCTCGTATATACTCAGAGCCAAGAGCCGATCTGCAACACTGCCACATCAGTGCACAGCCATCAGATTGACAAATCGCGCTGACGTCACTGCTCCTTGTCTTTCCCGCCATGTCCACTGCAATTCCCTCCAAATCCCTGACCCTTCGCGCATACGACCAGCCGACTCGAGATTATACCCAGCGGGAATGGTATCGATATGGAGGAGGAGTCAATCGCGTGGCTGTGGGATGGTTTACGTCCTTCACGCATCATACTCGCCCGTTGCGCAGCGCCAGCGGGTGTGTTCAGCAACGATATCGATACCTGCCTTTTGCGACATGCCGACAATCGTGGCACGGGCGCGGTTTTTGTGGGAGGTGCAGACCAGCGGGTGGACGAGTGCGAGGACGCCTCGGGCTTCAGCTTGGGGGTGCGTAATGAAGACCAAGGAGGGCACAGCGCCTTTGTGGCAATCGAACTGCAGTTTCGGCTTCTCTCTCTCTCACACATCACAGCTGGCTCTGATCATCTGCACCTCGTTATGTTGCTTCCCCTCATATCCTGTTCCCTCGACGCATCAGCCCACCGCCCCCAAAGGCCTCCATTGCGCGGTACCGCGCGGCTGAGAACGTCCCTGTGGATCATCTTCAAGCTCTTGGCAGATCGCTCCCGCCCAATTCCAATTGGCTAATCCTGGGATAACGAATTACTGACCATGGAGAGAGGGCATTCGAGCCCCAGGGACATTATGTGGTTTTTTTTGGGTGGCCTGAACGGTGAATAAATAATAATATTGTTTCTCCTGTGCGCCTGATATTTCTTCAGAGTTCAGCAACCCTCATCAATACCAACGCTGACCCTATGATCGCGGGCAACCGCGCGCCAGGATAGTCTTCGTCTTGGCATTAGCCCTAGACCAGTACTGGGATGGTTCGTATCCGAAGACCCACCATGGTTGATAAGTCCCTGTGGATCAAGGCAGATCGCTCCCGCTCCATGGGTTCATCGCTTGCGAATTACTGGAGAGAAGGGCGTTCGAATCGCTCCGGGGACACTGGACTCTATTCTTACAACTTTTTCTTTCTTCCTCCTTTTTAAAAATATTCGTTTAGGCACAAGGCATATTCAGGGTGCAACCTGAGCAATACAAGTCCCCGTGGATCAATGCAGCTCGCTCCACTTAATTGTAATTGTCGATGGCTAATTAATGGAGAGACGGGCGTTCGAGTCGCCCCGGGGACATTTGAGATTGGCATCTGGTTTTTTTTTTGTCAGTCTCAACGGCGAATAAATATGGTACGGATCACCAGATATCCTTACACCAGGTTCATGGACTGCAGCTCGAACCAAGCTCCAACGCTACGCGATTCGCTGCTGTGACCATGGGATCTCGCCGACAATGCATCGAACTATCCTTTTTTTCCTCGAGAGGAAATTCCTAGTATCAACTTCACGCTTAATCTTATCGCTCTACGCATCTGGATCCGGCGCTGGGATTCAAAGACCTCACTGGGCTCCGCTGAATTGTCCTCGAAAGCGCTCACTCCAGGGTATGGCACGTCTCAGGTTCAGGCGTTCGTGCTGCCGCTCAAAATATTTTTGCTCGCGTTTTTATTTCTCTCTTTCTCTCTCTCCCATGAGCATACCAGTCCCTGTGGATCAAGGAAGTTCGCTCCACCCAACTGAAGCAGGACCTATCAATTAATGGAGAGTCGGGCGTTCGAGTCGCTCCGGGGACACTAGGTTCGAGTCTTGCTACTTTTTCTTTTCCCTTGATTCCTCCCTTGATTCCTGGATTCCTTCCTCCTTTAAAAGAATTTTTGTTTAGACACATTCAGGGATCAACCTGTACAGTACAAGTCCCTCTGGATCAACGCAGATCGCTCCACTCAACTGAAATACATGCAGTTGACGGGTCAATTAACGGGGAGCCATCCAATGTACCAGTCCCTGTGGATCAAAGGAGATCACTCCATCGCAAATAGACTTTAAGAAAATCATTGGAGAGATGGGCGTTCGAATCGCTCCGGGGACACTAGGTTCGACTCTTCGAGTCTTTCAAATTTTTCTTTTTCCTTGAGTCCTTCCTTCTCTCTCTTATGCACATTTGGGACCAACCTGTGCAATACAAGTCCCTCTGGATCAACGCAGGTCGCTCCATCCATTAATGGACCTTCATTTGCAGAGACGGCGTTCGAACCGCCCGGGACGTGATCAAAATCATGGTCTCTTTTTTTTTTTCTTTTTTTTTTTTTTTTGCTTTGGGTTTTGGCCCGCGTATGCGTGTAATGTGTGTCATTCACCCACCCCACCCCCCGTCTTCATCTCCATTTCAAGTCTCTTGCTTACCTCAGAATTTCTTCCATCCCGAGGCAGCCATAATCCGCCCCACCCACTGCTCTCGAACAACGCAATTTGGGCTCGGTGTATATTCAGGCACCCACCGTGACTGAGAACGTCCCTGTGGATCAAGGCAGATCGCTCCGGCCCGATACCTGAGTTACCGGCAGACGAATTACTGGAGAGATGGGCGTTCGAGTCGCCCCAGGGACATGCATCGTATTTCCCCGCATTTTGTATCGGCGCACGCAGGGTCGTATAAGTATCTTTTCAGCGCTGCAAACCGCTGGCACGTTCTTTCCTTTGCACCATATTATTATATTTGATATATCTCCAACGTCCACCACATATCAACGAGGAAATTCGGTGCATGACCTAGGACAAGCTACACCCCGGACGTTCCTGTGGATTATACTGTAGTAAATCACATCCAGCCTGATAAATGGGCTTCTGTGGAGAACTAATGGGTGGTATCCGGCGGTCAAATTTGGGTCTGTGGCCCACCCAAGCAGCGCACACAATCAGGAAGAAATAAGGAGGGCCAGTTCTTGTGGATCAACGCAGACCGCTCCATTAGAAAGAGGTTCTGTCCAAAATTCAGTGGAGAGTCGGACGTTCGAATCGTCCCAGGGACATGCTTGAGGAATCATGTAGGCCAAGCCACTCATAGACCATGATAGTAGACAATAAAATTTATGAACTGCCATAGTTCACATAGACCACACTATAGCTCACCATAGACCACTATAGTGCTCGGGGGTAATCTCATAGACACTCATAGCACCCGATAGGTCCCTATAGCTACCCTTTCATATATGGGGCAATTTTGGTTTTTCCTGATGTAGTGGTGCTCCTGGCTTGGCTTCCAGCCGCGAAGCCACGAAGCCCAAGCCACAGCTTGACAAGCCAAGCCAAGCCAAATCCAGGGCTTTGGGCAGGCTTGGGCTCAAGCCGCGGCTTGGAGGGGGCAAAATGACGGCAAATTCCGGTGTTAAAATGCGACAAACTTGTTGACGGACGGCATTATAGATCAGCGCAACAGTACCTGCTGTTCCATAAGTCGGCTCTTGTGGATGACACCAGGTGCGATGGTGAGGAGGATGCTGATGATGGTGGGAGGAGGGCGATGACAAAGAAAAAGGATGGGATGATTTGTTAGAAGAGGACCCTAATAATTGTGACCCAGACTACAATATGGACATCTAATTGCATTTTTTGCATTGGCAGTAATAGAGCGACAAAGAAAGTGTAGCAGATGCACTGGGGAAATTTACTGGCAAGCTGCGGCTTAAGCCAAAGCCAAGCCCTCATCGACAGCTTGGGCATGGGTTTGAGGAAAGTGAAGCCAAAGCCCGGGGCTTCCAAGCCCAAGCCAAACCATAACATCACTAATTGGAGAAAAACCTATGCAGTAAACTTTTTTTTTCACAGCAGTGCGACATCGGGAAGGTGGGATTAGCGGTTTTTTACAGTATGGGGGAAAGAATATTCCTGAGGGCTCAATAATCTGGTGCTTGAGTTAAGAATTTTATGGGAGGTGTATTTCGATATGAGGAATCAATCTGAGATGTTTCCCAGGTCCCTAGCCAACGGGCAGAAGATCATTTTGGATGTTCAAGATGGGTTGGTCTGGCTGTGGAAATGCAGGTAGGTTGATAAGGCATGGTTTTGAACACACCTAAATTCTTTGATTTTACAAAGTTACATTAGAGCAATCTAATTGAAGTAAGATACAGAGGGTACTAGTCTTGTCCCGAGACTGAGTATTAAACCTATGAAGCATTGAAAACTAGCTCTAAAACAATATTGAATGAAGGGATTCTATCAGTACTCTTAACAGAGTAACTAGTATTATTCTGGAGTTTAATCAGCTAGCTATAGGACTCACCTGACAAGCTGCAGGGAACCCATGTAGCAAGTTCGGTGTCAATATGGATGCCAGGTAACCAAGGGAGTTATTGAAGGAATCAGTTAAACTGCCATTGAAGTCTATTGAACCAAAGGTTGAACTATGTACGCACACTGGAACTGGAGAGCCCGGCCCTGAAGTGGTCATGTGCTCCAGCACGTCTTGGAGAAGGGAACAAACAAAGAACAACACACATGTAAATGGATGATTAAGAGGGTTAATGGCGCGATGCGCACTTAGTCTTCGCATAGGAAAATGACAATACAGTCTGTAGGAAGGTTTGTAAGGTTGATTGGTCTATTGTTGAGTACATGCCACTTAATAATGGGCTTGGTAGGGAGAACTGGCTTAGAAATAGTGCTTCAAAGCTGCTCGGATGGTTAAATCCCAAGATCTGAGCAGGCTGAATGCTCTGTTCTCTAAAGCTGGGCAGTAGGGATGTTCTATTCTATTTATCTGGGCACTTACAAATGTTCATTCTCTCTCCGCTAATTTATTATATTGTTTGTAACCTGCAGTAGCCAGTAACACTATAAAGTTCCTCCAAATGTACTAGATAGACAGTGAATTATCACCCCCCTTGTTGGCACAAAGCTCTTTTGAGTCTTTTAGCCTCACCAGCTATTTAGTTCAGCAAGACTTATCAGTCTTGTGGGTTCTATTACATTGCCACTACAACTTGGGGGTTGTTTAAATTAACTACGGTTATTCCAACGGTTTGACAACCATAAAGTCAATTACAACCACTTGTTCTTAAGGTTGAAGGGTTTCTAAATCCTACTTCCTCGAACACACACACACGCACATTATTGAGTAGTAGTCAGTGTTATATTTGGTGTTAAATTGAGCAGACATTGTCTTGCTCTTTTTGATATTAGATTTCACTGTTGCACGCAAGTGCACCGTTTCAAGGTGGCAAAAACTCCCTATCCTCGTGGCAATGTTTTCACGGTTCAAATGAAATGTGGGGACTCATATTTGGCACATTTGGGGGCGTGTAGGGCTGGGGTAGGTGTTCGGAATTTCAGAGGGATCGAATCAAGAAAGTGGGGCATGTAGGCAGGTTGCAACGAAGCCAAGTTTGGACCCCCACCTTACTTAGGCTCAAGTATTTCGAAAGTGTGCTTACAATAATGGCTGACTTACCACTGAATTTGAGGAAAGTGATCTCATGGTTCTCAATCCACATTTGCTCAAGCTTCTTCTGCATTAGAAATGAAAGGGAATATCCTTCTGATGAAATACAATGGGTTTCCAGAATCATATGCAAGCTCAGTCCAGTCATGTATCAATTACGTCTTCCAGTTTCTGAAGCACATAGTATCTACCTTCATATTTAGGTGAATCGAACTTTCCTGAGGAGCAGCACAATGGCGCGGTGATGGTACATCTTGGCGAGATGCAAAGTGGCTTGGTAAACAGATGCATTGTGCTCAATGAGCAGTTGCACAACATTAAGGTGGCCCCTCTCTGATGCGAGATCCAGTGCTGTCCTGCCATTGTTGATGGCTTGATTGATAGATACATTGTGCTCGATAAGCAGCCTTGCAATGTCAAGGTAACCCTTTGCTGATGCAAGATGCAGGGCAGTCCAGCCATCTTTGGTGGCTAGGTTAACAGATGCATTGTGCTCAATAAACAGCTGCACAAAGTCAAGGTGACCTTGCTCCAATGCAAGATGCAGCACAGTCCTGCCATCTTTGGTGGCTAGATCAACAGATGCATTGTGCTTGATGAGCAGCCTTGCAATGTCAAGGTGACCCTTTGCCGATGCAAGATGGAGTGCAGTCCAGCCATCTTCGGTGGCTAGGTCAACAGATGCATTGTGCTCAATAAGCAGCTGCACAGAGTCAAGATGACCCTTTGCTGATGCAAGATGCAGTGCAGTCCAGCCATCTTCGGTGGCTAGGTCAACAGATGCATTGTGCTCAATAAGCAGCTGCACAAAGTCAAGGTGACCCTGCTCCAATGCAAGATGCATTGCAGTCGAGCCATCTTTGGTGGCTAGGTCAATAGAAGCATTGTGCTCAATAAGCATCTGTGCAAGGTTGAGGTGACCCTCCCTTGATGCAAAATGCATTGCAGTCCAGCCATTTTTGGTGGCTAGGTCAACAGATGCATTGTGCTCAATGACCAGCTGTGCAAATGTGAGGTGAGCATGCTCCAATGTGAGATGCAGCACAGTCAAGCCATCTTTGGTGACCAGGTCAACAAATGCATTGGGCTCAATGAGCAGATATGCTAAGGCGAGGTGACCCTGCTCCCATGCAAGATGCAGCACAGTCAAGTCATCTTTGATGGCCAGGTCAACAGATGCCTCATGCTCAATGAGCAGCCTCGCAATGTTGAGGTGACCTTGCTTCAGTGCGATATGCAGTGCAGTCACGCCATCTTTGGTGGCTAGATTGAGCAGCTGCACAACATTAAGGTGGTCTAGCACTATCCTGCCATTGTTGATGGCATGATTGGTAGGCTCAAAATGCGCAAAGCCAAGGTGGTCCCTCTCTGATCTGTGGTTCAGCACTATCCAGCCATTGTTGATGGGTTGATTGATAAATGTATTGTTGTAGTACTTGTGCTCAATAAACAGCTGCACAAAGTCACAGTGACCCTGCTCCAATGCAAGAAGCAGTGCAGCCCTGCCATCTTTGGTGGCCAGGTCATTGTGCTTGATGCGCAGCCTCATAATGTCAAGGTAACCCTTTGCTGATGTAAGATGCAGTACAGCCAAGCCATATTGGGCAGCCAGATCAACAGATGCTTTGTGCTTGATGAGCAGCCTTACAATGTCAAAGTGACCCTTTGCTGATGCGAGATGCAGTGCAGTCAAGCCATATTGGGCAGCCAGGTCGACAGATGCTTTGTGCTCAATGAGCAGCCTCACAATCTTGAGGTGACCATTCTTTGATGCGAGATGCAGTGCAGTCAAGCCATCTTGGGTCGCCAGGTCAACAGATGCTTTGTGCTCAATGAGCAGCCTTGCAAAGTCGAGGTGACCCTGCTCCGATGCAAGATGCAGCGCAGTCTTGCCATCCTTAGTGGCTATGTTGACACATGTGTTGTGATTGATGAGCAGAGAGCGCAACACCTTAGTGTAGCCCATTGTATGACACATCCACACTGCGGGTGGTATGTCTGCATCCCAAGGACGGGTCCAATAATAATGCAGGGGGCGCAATTGGTACAGAGCAGCATGTTGATTACTTCCATCTTTCAGTAGATGCATTGTAGAAGGAAGCAGCACCTCCTGGTCCTGTTCATCGCAAAGCTGTAGGTGATGGAACCAATATTCTGCTGCATACAAGGCAATTGGGTAGTCTGGGAGTGTGTCCTTGGTCATCAAATGTTTGGGCTCTGCAAAAAGGAGGAGATAGCGGACACAAGTTTGGGCAATGAATTTTTGGGAGACATCTTTCCTAAGGTCAATGATTGTGTTGAATTCCTGATGGAATTGTGCGGAAAGGACATAATCCTTGACAGAGGAATGTGCAAGAGAAATGAACAGTTTATCCCTGTCATCCCTGTCATAGAATGACAGCTCATTTGAGTCTTTCTTTTTGATCACAATCATGCCCTCCAACAACTTGAAGCTGTCAACGTTTCCTCGACGCCTATTTGGGTAGTAAATGGATTTTGCTAGGTTGCAAAAGTCAAATTTGGGGTCTGATAGGCGGAATGCAATTGCATCTGCAAGTTCATCTGATGTAATTGGTCTGGCAGAAAACACAAGCCACCGTAAAATTGCTTGGATAAAAACCAGGGGGAGAGAAGCTTTTGCCTGGGTCAAGAAACGGCTGTAAATCCCAAACAGATCAGCTGGAAGGGTTGTGAGGGTTTCCTCCCAGCTGTCCTCCCAATGACAACGACCCAGTTCAATGAGGAGACATGCAGCCAAGCGAAACCTGGATATGTAAGTTAGCTTGAGGACAGAGCTCAGTGTAACGAGAGGACCAACATTCCATTGCTCTTCTGCACAATTTGCTCTGTTACATCCTTTGCATAATTGTCATCACTGGCCCAATTTCCGATCTTGGACACTTCACTGCCAATGTAAGATCTGATGTCGCTAGTTGAAACTGCAGAACCAAGCTCAATGAAGAATACATCCTTGAATGCTTCTGTGAATTCCCCAAGAGGTTGACTCGTAAACAGGAGATGCAGTCCTTTTTTCATGGGATGGAGTAGGCTGTGAATGAACTGGACAAGAGGCTTCCAGTCAGTCTTGTTACATTCATCAAGCCCATCAATGATAATATAAGTCCAGTTGAAGTCTGAAAGCAAATTCTTGAGGACTTCTTGGAGATCTTCATGGTGTGGCTGTATAGCTCCATTTCCTAGCCTTTTATACAGCTGCTCAAGAGTGTTATAAGGCGAAGGTGACTGTCCAGAGAGCTGCCAGATAATAAACCGTAGCATGATGTCCACATGCTGCCTCTCATTCCTAAAATCAAAAAAGAAATATGCAACGGTGGACTGCTCAGCACCGGTGAGAACAATTTCTTTGATCACTGTTGAACTTCCAGTATGGTATTGTCAGCAGCAGATTAGGTGCATATTAGCAGTATGAATAACCTTAGTACACTCTTTCCAGTACCAGCTGCAACCAATTGTGAGGTGCAGGATAGGAACATGATGAGAGTGACTTACAGATTCCTTTGATCCATAAAGAGCTGGGCGTGGCCTTCCATCTGATGAATCGGTAATCACGTAAGAGCCAGCACCCAGTGTCCTTGTGACGGAGGCTCTGGAGCTCATGATGTCTGTCCGTTGTATCGGAAGGAATGCACAACCACTTGCGCAATTCTTCTTTGAGTCTAGACATAATTCAGCCCGAAACATACTGAATTCAGAAATTTTATTAACCCTTGACCCTGGTTGACACTACTGTTGTTGAGAAAGAACTTTGGGAAAGGGAGAGGGGACATCATTAACGTACATGTTATTCGTCAAATTTCCCACTTTGCTGTAATTGAAAGTAGGACCCTCTCCTGTACCCCCGCGGCCACCCACTCCACCCTCCCCTGCCCTTCCGCCATCGCCTCCTTGGCCTCCTGGGGGCAAAGAATCGCAATGCTGACCTCCCAATCGAGTTCCATACGCACCAGAAATGTGGGCGATGAAGGTCTTGAATTTATTGCCCTCGCCAGACATGGTCAAAATGGATTGTTATACCGCTGATTTTCTGTAGGTGGAACACCATGTGAGCCCAAAGTGAAGATTAGATAGCAGAAAGAGCCGCCCACAGAAAAGATGAGGAGGATGTATTGGACGTGGAGGTGGAAGACAAGAGTGGTCACCTTGAGCGCCTCGTGGAGAACAGCATGCATTTTCGCACGATGAATGTCCGAGAAGCAAGAAGTCGGATCCCTCCGAGCCGGCGACTACGAATGAGCCGGTATGTCAACGGCTTAAGTCCGTGGTTCAATTTATTTGGGAATTTGGTCATTGCAAGGGTTTCAAACTGCCTGAAATCGCACCCATTGCCAAAGCCTTCCGAGAAAAAAATGGTCGGATTTCATCGGTCGTGCGATCGATTCGTTCGGCGCTTGGAATGGCGGGGTTGCCCGGGAAGTGCATGCTTGCGCAAGGTGGAATCCCACGTCACGCAAGGTTGACAGCGACTCGGAAGCAGAACTGGATACTCCTTTCGGCATAAAGTGTTGCCGTCGCGGTCGATTCGAGATGAGCGCAGACCAATCTTTTTACAAAAGGGGCACTCGTCTCACCATCATGATCGAGATCGGCTGTCGCCCCCCATCTTCATCTCCGTCCCTTTGCACTAGTCGGTCTCTCCCTCCTTTGTACGCTACACCACCACACGACAGCTATGCTGCGCCGCTTCTCCTGCCACGCCAGCTTCCACGCCTCCGCGTTGTCCCTGTCAAGCTCCCCTCTCGCGCGTCCCCTTGCAATTCCCCACGCCTCTCTCCGTCCCCTTCCTTCTCCTGCGACATCAGCAAAATGACAACACCTTTTCCGGGTGCTTTTCGCACTTTTTCTGTGTTTTGTCTTTTTTCCGTCTTTTCTCGCGGCTTTTGGCAGCCCTCTTTGTCCTTCAACAACTTTTGATCCTTTTTGGCTTCTACAGCAAGATTATATGATAGGAAATTTTTTGCTGGCAGAATCGCTGCAAGTGCAGGAACTGCGCATAAAGCGAACATGAGTGGTAGTAAATTGTACATATCATAAGAGAATTGCGGACATGCAGTGACGTTGGGTGATGCCGGGCGCACTGGTACAGAAGCTCCTCCAGGCTTCCTATGGTGTTCCAATGGGAGCCTAAGGTTCTATTGAAAAAGAGCGTAGATTACGACGCGCCGGACGCATCTGGTGGCGGCCAAGTCGCGAAACAATTCGACAAACTTAAGTCGCGACACGCGAAACACAAGTCCGGCATCAGCACGTGATTGGTCCGTGCACCATGTTGATCATTTGATGGAAGTCGACGTTCCTCTTGACCACCACTGCCTTCCTCTGTCGGTCCGTCCCTCTTTCCTCGGTGCTTCCCCGGCCACAAGTCATATCCCTCTCGAACCTTCAAGGCTTCAAGAATACGTCTCCTGCTCCTTCAAACCCTCGGCCTCCCCTCCCGCTCCTGTTCCCGCACATCTCAAGATTCGGGGTACATTCAAGACCTCTTCGAGCCTTCAAGTGTACAATATTCAAGCTCCTCAAGTTCTCGAATCCCCTGATTGTTTCAAGATGTCGCACTGCACACCTCCTACTCCAAGTACCCCCGGTATCATCCTCAGGCCATGGGATGTCGATGAGTAGCCCTCGCCGAGAGACGAAGGTGTGTCATGATTTCTTTACCTCTGCTCTGGACGCTGAGTTTTCCGCGCTATAGCCCCACGCGTCTCTGCCCACCTCCCTTCCATTCATCCTCCCTCATAGTCGACCCTTGCAACGTCCACCCCATTCTTTCTGCGCCTTGTGAGCGACACGGGACTGCGCGACGTCTTTCAGCACCTTACACCTTGCGTCACCTACCCCTGCAAATTGGGTGATTATTGCGAGGGCCGCTGGCCGCAATCTCGCGCAGGCTCCAAGATCATTAACACTGCCTTCAATCTCAGTATGCACGCTTGTAGCCCTTATAACGTTGTAATAACTACCCCTTTTCCCTGTAGATCATGGCTCCGTGTATGGTAGTCGGTAATAGTACGCAATACATTCGATTTTACTGCCCTAGAAGCAACTTTTGAGTCGTCTTTTGCCACTTCTGGTGTAGCTTTTCCAATGGCTTTTTGAGTCCTTTCGCCCTTTTAAAAGCTAAGGGGCTTGGCCTAAAAAAGGAGAAAGACCTTTTTGGCTTTTTCGTCTTTTCGACCTTTTAAAAGTCATAAAAGCTGCCAAAAGACGATTTGACATTCTGCTGATGGACCGCCTTCTTATCACTGTTCTGTCTCGCCTCTCGATCTCCCCGTCGAGGTAGCCCCCATGCGCATCGCCCAGCTATGTGCGGCGTGACATTCCCACTCACGCTCCGCCGTTACATTCACTTTTTCCTTCCTCGTTCATAATGACTTCTAGTAACGCCTTCAAATGGCGTAACAATCGGCGCATCTATCATGCGTGGTCCCAGGCTGTCGACGCGTGTACTAGATGATATGAATCACTCTATCTCATCTAGTGTTGCCGGAGTTCGGTTCTGAACCCCAGCCGAACCTGAACCGAACCCGAACCGAACCCGAATTGGGGCTCGAGGTTCGGGCATTCTCAGCTTTCGCTGAACCGGTTCGAACAGGTTCGAACCTCAACAGTCTAGGCGTCAAAAAACCTTTAAGAACTTCATCTCTGGACAAGTTTCACCTGTATTCAGTGATAAGAATAGACCTACAGAGGAACTGCAGCCATGGGTATTGTGCAATGACCACACAATGGCTTGAATGCTCGTTGAAGTTGCGAGGAATCTAATGGCGGGGTTTGCGGAAAGAGGCGGAGGCGGAAGGGCCGGAGCGATGGGGAGAATGGACCGCTCGAAGTCAGGATAAGAAGCGGCGTCAATGGTTTTACACAGTTTTGAAGGCACGGTCGTGGAACAGGCGATGGAAAGGGACGAACGGGGCCCTTGACGGGGCCGTAGGTGTTGGAACGAGGCAGGCACGTGAGGCGGGGCGGGGCACGCGGTACACAGAGCGGGTCAGGGCGGGGCCGTTGAGCGGGACTTCGGGTTTGGAAAGATTTGCAGATCGGTTTTCCGCGTGCCCCGGCCGCCCCGCATGGACGGTACTCAGGATGAACTGGGTCCCGGCACGGTCCAACTCCGAGATCGCTGAGGTTGAGCAATTGCGGGATGGGTTTTAGATTAGATTGCGGGGCGCGAGAGATTTGGATGTGGACTGGGCGGTCACGTGCAGTACGCGTTTTTGAACGCGTGTTGGCCTCAACAGTGAATAAATAATAATATGGCTTCTCCGGCGCGCCTGATATTTCTTCAGAGTTCAGCAACTCTCGTCAACGCCAACGCCGACTATATGATCGCGGGCACCAGCACATGCCAGGATGGTCTTCGTCTTGGCATTAGCCCTAGACCAGTACTGGGATGGTTCGTATCCGAAGACCCACCATGGTTGATAAGTCCCCGTGGATTAAGGCAGATCGCTCCCGCCCCATAGGTTGATCGCCTACGAATTACTGGAGAGAAGGGCGTTCGAATCACTCCGGGGACACTAGGTTGAACGGTTCGAGTCTTGCAACTTTTTCTTTCTTCCTCCTTTTTAAAAATATTTGTTTAAGCACAAGGCATATTCAGGGTGCAACCTGAGCAATACAAGTCCCTGTGAATCAATGTAGATCGCTCCACTTAATTGTAATGGTCGACGGCCAATTAATGGAGAGACGGGGGTTGGAGTCGCCCCGGGGACATTTGAAATTGGCATCTGGGTTTTTTTTTTGTCAGTCTTAACGGCGAATAAATATTGCACGGAACACCAGAAATCCTTTCACTAGGTTTATGGACTACCAAGCTCGAACCAAGCCCCAACGGTACGCGATTCGCTGCTGTTACCATGGGATCTCGACGACAATGTATCAAGCTATCCTTTTTCCTCGAGAGGAAATTTCCTAGTATATATCAACTTCATGCTTAATCTTATCGCTCTACGCATCTGGATCCGGCGCTGGGATTCAAAGACCTCACTGCATTTTGACGGCTTGTGGAGCCAGTCCCTATGGATCAAGGAAGATTGCTCCACCCAACTGAACCAGGACGTGTCAATTAACGAAGAGATGGGCGTTCGAGTCGCTCCGGGGACACTAGGTTCGAGTCTTGCCACTTTTTCTTTTCCCTTGATTCCTTCCTTCTCTCTTTTAGGCACATTTGGGACCAACCTATGCAATAAAAGTCCCTGTGGATCAACTCAGGTCGCTCCATCCATCAATGGGGCGTTCGAACCGCCCAGGGACGTGTCAAAATCATCTCCGTTTTTTGTTTTATTTTTTGCTTTGGGTTTTGGCCCGCGTATGCGTGTGACTCTGAGAATGGGTGTCATTCACCCACCCCACCCGCTGTCTTCATCTCCATTGCAAGGCTCTTGCTCACCTCAGAATTTCTTCCATCCCGAGGCAGCCATAATCCGCCGCACCCACTGCTCTCGAACAATGCAATTTGGTCTCGGTGTATATTCAGGCACACACCGTGACTGAGAATGTCCCTGTGGATCAAGGCAGATCGCTCCGGCCCGATACCTGAGGTTCCGGCAGACGAATTATTGGAGAGATGGGCGTTCGAGTCGCCCCAGGGACATGCAACGTATTTCCCACCATTTTGTATCGGCGCACGCAGGGTCGTATAAGTATCTTTTCAGTGCTGCAAACCGCTGGCACGTTCTTTCCTTTGCACTATATTATTATATTTGATATATCTCCAACGTCCACCACATATCAACGAGGAATTTCGGTGCATGGCCTAGCACAAGCTACACTCCGGACGGTTCCTGTGGATTATACTGTAGTAAATCACATCCAGCCCGATAAATGGGCTTCTGTCCACCCACCTTTTCGTCCTCCGGCAGATAACTCGCCGCTGCAACACCGTCGCTTCAGATGTCCCCACAGGATCGCCCGCACTTATTAACCGACATGAGACAATAACTATGTTAGGAATAGTCCAGAATGGCCAGGACAATGGGGACTTCCCTTGCGATTCCATCCGCCTCACCAATCTCCATGGGTATTCAGACGACACCTTCATACCTGCCCTCATTTGCGCCAAGACTCTTCGGAGCATCTGTATATATTTTGTTGACCGTGACTTTGGAGCTTCGCTGGGCGGCTCAGGGCAATCTAGAGTACTCTGCCTAAAAATAAAGTCTTCGTTGCACACCCACCTACGTTACAATTTTAATTTCAAACATGATGGCCCCAGTATCATGTCATTCGGTCAACTTTGGATTCTCTACCTGCTCTCAAAATCTCGTCCCCACATTCCCTCGTTGTTGCGCAATGGTACCCCCCAAAATGCGTAGGTCCATGGGTCCAACCAATCAACGCCACCCACACCGCCCATGATCCGGCTAAGACGACTCTGCTGGAACAAGTCATGCACACTGTATACCGGTACAACGAACGCAGGAGTAACGGTCTATTGGACGACATTCAATCACGACCTCCCTACGGGCTCGGATATCCCACTGGCGTTCGATTTTGCGCTGGACCTTGTGGATCCTTATCGTACTCTGATCTACGTTAA
>JARJLF010001433.1:0-78273 GCA_029378395.1 Mycena leptocephala | reverse complement strand
TTTGGTTCAGATGGGTCCGCCTTCCTTATTTGTACTTTGTCACATATTTAGTCATGGTGTGACAATGTGACAAGGCTTTTCGCCTTCCATCTGGTGCTATTTCTGCCTTTTCGGCTTCCATCTGGTGATCTCATTGGTTCAGATGGGTCCGCCTTCCTTATTTGTACTTTGTCACATATTTAGTCATGGGTGACAATGTGACAAGGCTTTTCGCCTTCCATCTGGTGCTATTCTGCCTTTTCGGCTTCCATCTGGTATCTCATTATAACACCGCCATCAAACAAATTGACTACGCATCCGGCAGAAGTGTCATTTTATCGGTCGACTCGTCGGTCCGAGGCATGGGGTATATCCTTTTACAGCTAGGAGAGGATACCCGAATACCCATCCCGTTTCGGCTCCATTACATGGGACGAGCGAGAATCGCGGTACTTGCAGGCAAAATTGGAGCTCTATGGGTTATTTCCGTGCGCTCAAAGCCGCGAGAATGTACCTTGTTGGAATAAAGGACTTAATGGTTCGCGTGGACGCGAAGTACATTAAAGGCATGCTCAAAAATCCCGATATTCAACCCAACGCAACATCAACCGTTGGATCGCCGCGATTCTCTTATTCGACTTTGCAATCGAACACACTCCAGGAATCACTCACGCGCCAGATGGGCTTTCGCGTAGGAAACGCGCGCCAGAAGATCCCGAAGAAGACGACGATGTTGATGAATGGATCGACCGCGCGTGCGGATTCGCGATCCAGGTGATGAATTGGCAGCGGCAACGGCGATCATCATTATTGGAGACGATCCCGGCTTCCCAACTTCAATCCGGAGGCAGAAATCTCGATCACGTGTTCACCGGACGCTGGACCCGTTCCCATGAAAAACCGCGAAATCAGCCTCCGGTCAGGATTTTCATCACTCTAATCGACGACCAAGTCTACGAGATACCCAGGAGCGAAAAGGCGGACGCTGCGGAAATGGAATTAATCAAGGAATTCCTGGAACGCAAGCAGCGTCCGGACGGGATGAAAGACGAAGAATTCGAACGTTTCGTGCGAAAATCGTGCAGATTCTTCCTCCTCGAGGGGTGCTCTGGAAACGGGATTCTCATCACGAACACAAGCTCGTGCTCCTTCCAGAAAAACGTGCGGCGATTTTACAACAGGTTCACGACGAACTCGGGCACAAGGGATATTTTATTACGCGAAAGCGTCTACTCGACCGGTTCTGGTGGCCGTACATGGACAAAGACCTTAATTGGTACCTGAATACATGTCACGAATGCCAGCTCCGCTTGACAAGAGAATCAACATCCCGCCCACGGTCGCGATGCCCCTTCCACTTTTCCACAAGTTTCACGGCGACACTATGCTCCTACCCAAGTCACATGGGTATCGATATCTCGCGCAGGGGCGATGTTCGCTGATTTCCTGGCCAGAGTGGAGAATGTTGGAAGATGAAAACGCGTACACCCTCGGATGCTTCATTTTTGAGGAAGTGTTGTGCCGATGGGGAGCGGTGGCTGAAATTGTAACGGACAACGGAGGCGCTTGGATCAAAGCTGTCGAATGGCTTTCCAAACGATACGGCATCACCACATAAAATCTCCGGATATAACTCCCGAGCCAACGGAATCGTGGAAAGGCGTCATTACGACGTACGCGAGGCCATTTCCAAGGCATGCGAAGGCGATTTGGACCTCTGGACCGAGAGAATATTCTACATATTCTGGGCGGAGAGGGTCTCCATCCAAAAATCATCCGGATACTCGCCATATTACCTCGCGCACGGAGTCGAGCCGCTATTCCCATTCGACATAGTCGAAGCGACTTACATGATCAACTTCACGGGGGAAAAACTTACCACCGAGGAGATGATCGCGCTCCGCGCCAAGCAGCTGATGAAAAGACCGGAGGAGTTGGCCGAACTAAAAACCAAGATATACGAAGCGCGTGTCCGGAGTATCAGGCAATGGGAAAAAGACAACCAGAAGAAAATCGAGGACTTTGATTTCGTACCTGGATCGCTCGTTCTTCTCAGAAATTCTTCCGTTGAGAACGAGTGGTCGCGAAAAGCGAAGCCGCGATATTCTGGTCCCATGGTCGTGATACGACGGAAGTCGGATAGCTCGTACATCTTGGCCGAACTGGATGGTGCCATGTCCAAAATGCCGGTCGCAGCCTTCAGGCTTATACCATATCAGCCGCGTTCTAGGATTCGCATCCCTGTCACGAAATTCGTGGAAGAAAAACCCAAAAGGAAGCGGAAAGACAAGGAACCCGAGTGGGGCGACACCGGAAATAGGTGGTTCGAAGGGCAATCAGCGGAACCAGACTCTTAAAACGGGGCCTACGGGCGAATAACCCGTGAACGGACGAACCATACGATCCTTGAAAACTCGAAGGAAACGGACTTCGATCATTATGCAACATGTATTTGGGCTCTATCATTCAATATATCTATTTTTCGACCTCATCCTATCCTCCTGAATACATGTTGCGTGAACGTAAGCCACGCCCGACTCCCGTGTCTCGAAGAAATAACCCTCTGCCCGCGAAACTTTAACACGAATCATTCTATCTCCTCGCTCTGCCGTCTAGATCATGACATTTCCAAATAACAAACCAGAGACAAGAAAATAGGGATCTCAGCCTACGCCCGTCCACGGGAAACGAGCCGAATTCATTTAAATGAAATGCCGTAAAAGAAATGATCGCGCGGAAGCTAAGCGCCCAGAAGACGCCGCTGTCGCGAAAAGCACCGCCACTCCTTATGCATGATCGATCACGAGGTGAACGCGTCGCGTCGCGTCTCGAGTCCCAGGATCTTAAGCGCCCAAAGCGCTTTTCCTCAAAGAAAATTCACACATACTTAAATCAAGCGGAGATAACCAAGAAAAATTTTATTTCGCGAAAATACATTTTATTGGCCCCAGGCGGGGCGCGCGCACGAACAAGAAACGAGACGGAAACAGAAGAAAGGCGGATTTATGCGCCTCCTACTCAACCCAGCCGCCACTGGGGAGTTCGGAGTGTACAGCACGATTAGTAAAAACGAAAATATATGGGTCCATGGGCAAATGCCTCGCCGACGATTAGTCCACGTTCATTTCCCCTCCGCCCCGCCTCGCCCGTGACGACTCCCTCGCCCTCGATCTCGCCCTCTGCGTCCGCTTCACCCAACGGAAGGTGACCGACGCGCTCTCCTCGCTCGTCTCGCTGGAATTTCCGCCCAAGACGGGACCTGGCTTCCCGAAGATGGAAGAGTCAGGTCGGGCGTCGAGTACGCGACGGTAGGGACGCACGAGTCTGGAAGAAGCCCGGCGAGCGCGGTCGGGCGTGTTCGAGCGACGCGAAGGAACGGCCGGCGAGAACAGCTGCACAGGGTCACTCGGAGGTCGAAGAGACGCGGAGTCGGGAGCGCCAAGAGACAGACGCAGAGGAAGGGCTGCAGGAGCGTCGACGTCCAGAGACGCTCGCGCTCGCGAAGGCGGAGGCCCCTCGTTCGAAACACCTAAAAAGGGAAGAAACGGGATCGTTAGTAGGGAAATAGCAGGGAACGGGCGACGCACCCGACTCGCTCGCGGGCGGCATCGCTGCGTTCTCCTCGTCCTCCACCTTCTCGTCGACCTCTGTCGCGCTTCCCTTCGTCATCCCACCCGCGTGAACGCGCCGCTCAACTTGTACTCGAAGCGGCTGTCGGGGCGTGCGGCAAAGGCGCCCCCGTAGGCTGCGTGACGCGCCTCCGTTAGGTCGGCCTCGTACCAAGCAAGCGAAGTTGACGGAGTACGAGGCCAAGGAGGCGCTCGTGGTCCCGGCGGGGGCGACCTCCTCGGCGATGTCCAGCATAAGCGCTTGTTGGAGTTCGAAGTACTCGGCGTTTCTCGGGAGTGCGGCGTCTGCAGGGACAAGTCATCAGCAAAGCTCTGTGGGAAGCGGGTTAGGAGGCGAACGGGCGACTCACCCGTTATATCTCCAGTCAAACTCGACCGGCAGCGAACGCAAGACGCGTTGTCCGCGCGGCAGTGGGCGCACGCTCCGGTTGGAGGCTCCTCCCCATAACGCAGGCGAATACAATTGTTCCGTCCCAAGTAACACCGCACGCATCCCTAAAAAGGAAAGAAGAAGGCGCTCTGTCAGCAAAAGGAAATCTCGCGAAATAAAAGGGGGAAACTCACCCTGCCACGCGTAAAGAAGGCGCGCACTGGAAGGCTGGCGAGAGTTATCTGGCGCTTCCACGTCGCCGAGAAAACGAGGGTGCTTTTCGTCGAACGGGTACCCATGGGTCACGATCTTGTTGCCGCTGGCGGTAGTTGGCCAGGCGTAAACGAAGAGATCGTTGGCCGCGTGCCACTCGAGAATTGTACCTGAAAATTTTTGGTCAGTTTACGACTCGGACGTGGGGGCGTACCTATTGCGCGGGCCCGTCAAATCAATGGTCACCGTTTCCTCCCCTCTTCACCTTGACGCTCCGCGTAATCGGGTCCTCCTCCTCGCCATCGCTCTGTTCCCCCTCGTCCGACTCGGCGTGGTCAGAAGCGGCGCGTTCAGAAGAGGCGCGCTCGGCCGCTTTCTTCTTCGACGATGGTTTGGCACGACGATGATTTTACCCTTCCCTTCGACTTCGCGTCGCGCGAAGCAGAAAGGGGCTCGTCGTCCGAGTCGGAAGCAGGAGCCGCTTCAAGAACGGCGATCGCCGGCGCGCCACAACAACCTTTCCGCGGTTGCGCGAGGACGACGCTGTCGGCGGCGCGTCGATGGTGCGAGCGGGGGCCTATACGGTGGCTGAGAGGAAGGGGCGGAGAACCCACTCCCCAGGGCGCTCCTCGTCGTCGAATTGCGCGCGAATCCGGAATAGGATATAGCACCCAAGGTGTTCAAACGATGCTCGACGTCGCTGAGGACCTTCTGGCGTAGGCCGATATACTCCAAAATGCGCTGCGACTGATGCTTGTGGACCTCCGGATCTTCTCGCGGTAGATGCGCCGCGCTCCTCCCATTCCGAATACGAGGCCTCTGCCTCGCGGTGAACGCGGCTTCCTTCCCATTTTCAGACGCTTCGTGCTCCGCGAACTTGCGGCGGTACTCTGCCCAGGCCTCGTCGTACTTGTTCATCACGAGATGCCGCTGGCCGTCGAATGGAGGGAACGCTCGCGGGTGTAGTGTTTCCACCGCGGCTGAGGATCCCGACCATCGAAGAAAATTTGGTGGTTCGGGTCGGAAGGAAGAGGCTCCATGGGATCGATGGCCCCGTAGCGATACCGAACGGTGACGAGGATGAATGGAGGGTGTTGTAGAATCACCAACTCGGGAAGCGACCCTCCATTCGAATGGAGCCACTCCCCAGTCCGCGAGAGGGCGAAACCCGGCATCGAGAAGTAGTCCATCGTTTTGCGGAACGTGGCCGGGTCCTTCGCCTCCAGAGGCTTATAGGTCCTCCCATCTCCTCGGCGTCCTGGATGGCGAACTCGTACATGCGGGATATACCCGACGGCTCGGAACGGTTGATTCAAGTCGAAAGGAATCGTCGATGCGCAGGGCTTCCTCGAGCTCGATCTTGTCAAGGTCGATGGTACGGGTGCGAGGAGAACTGGAGGAAGTGAGGACTGAGCAGCAGGATGGCAACCGAGCGCGAACGCCGTGCGTCGAGAATCCACGTTGCGTTCCCCGTGGAACGCGCGCCAGAAAACTTGGGACGCGGGAGGGGGCGCTCCTTCGCCTTCAGGGGAGTCTCCGCGTTGGACACCGCGGAGCCTCCCTTTCCAGCGCGGTTCGCCTTCTTGTTCGGAGGGGCGGCAGGCTCCTCGTCCACATCCATGGCGTCAACGACCGCTTTCTGACCTTGGACTTCGCGATTTGGAAGGAACGCGAGCAGAGTAGCCGGATCGGGGAGGTCGTCGTCCTCGGACCCAGAACCGCTGCCAGAGTCGATATAGGACACTGAAGAGCCGCTGGAAACGCGGGCGGACGTCCTGTTGGTGAAAACGACCCGGTTAGCGCTAGGAGGCCCCTCCTACCTTCAAAAAGGGACACTTACGACGATTTCTTCTTGGGAGCTTGAGTAGCCCGAGGCAATAGACGTCGCGGCCAAACCGTCACTCTTCCGTGGACGCAGGGACCAAGGCTTGTCCCCAGACATTGTCGTAGACGAAGCACGCATAGCCACGAAAGCCAGCAAAAGACAGAGAGAGAGGGAGGAAGAAAGAGAGGCGTCAACGAGGGGAAGGTGAAGGTCGAGAGGGCAAGGGGCATGACTCACCGCAGTCGGCGCAGCTGGAACCTCAGAGAAAGACGAAGAAATGGAAGACATAAGAAATTGGAGAAGCTCAAAAGAAAGTTTGGACTTACCCTATTCCGGAATGATGGACGAAAATATCCAAGCCTGAAACACTTCTCACGGTACACGTGTAGGCGCGCTTTCGTGCGCGACGCGTTATTCCAAGGAGGATAGGAAGGGAAAGGGAACGGGACGCGTCAATGGGGAGGATCTGTTAAATAACGCCCCCTGTGCGGATTTGATGCGAAAGGCACGTGACCATCATTGCCATCAATCGGACGCCAGGCCCGTTCACTGTTTCAACGCTTAAAATCGGCTATACAACTCGACAAGGCAGCATACGAACCAGAGGAATCTCGATCGAATAGCCGAAGGAAGTACTACGCGAAAATCAGGACCCAGGAATCAGAAGGAAATCGGATGAGCAAGGCTTACGATCAGGAAGGATTTCAAACGACGACACCAGCAGTAACCCAGGACTAAGGAGCGCGAGGGGTGATCACCAGAAAACAAAAAGGCGCATGTGCACAGTGCGTTCTTACCAAGATCCTCGGGAAGGTGGCCACCTTTCTTGGGAAAAATTATGGCGCGCGGAGCGAGGAATGCACGGAACGGGCCCAGGCCCCGTCCCGTCAATTATGAAATAGGAAACGAGGAAAAACAAGCTGAAGATACGGAAAAAACATATCGCCGCACGTGATCGAACGCGACGCCCGGATAAGGCCAAACAAAAACAAATCGGAACCGGGAACCTCTATTTCTGCCGCGTACGCCGTGCGCGTCTTCTCTGGAAGGAACTTCGGAGGGGAAGGGAATAATCAGCCAAAGCAATGGGGAATTGGATGGTAGAGGCGGAATCGCACGCACCTCGCGAGAGGGAACCCCTACGCTTCAGGCCAACAAATCTCCCTCGAACTCGAACTCTCCGAGTCGGAGCTCGCTGCGTTTCCACGACCTGCCTTGATTATGCGAGCAAGACCACCAATAAACCGATCTGCGTCGACCACCTCGCCAAACCGATTATAAGCAGAATAATCATCTGCGGTCTTCAGCAAGGTGCGGGTTTCACGCGCGCCCATGATCAAAGGCAGGAGAACGTGGCGATCCAAAGGGCAGAGGGAATCATCGCTGCATGGGAAACCGATCGAGAGACAGATGCGGTACATGATTTCGAACATGGCTATGGCCTCGCCAGGGATCCCCCAAGTCAGAGGGCAGGAGATGCTGAAATTGTCAAGGAACTCCGGCTGGAGAGCCTTTCTGCACACCAGGAGGAGTCTCTACAACCCGAAAAGTCAGCTGCGGACCCAGTACCCGAAACGTCACTCACGCAGTGAAGGAGAGTCTGCTGCACCCAATGTTTAATTTCTTCAAGCTCGCCAAGGGAATAAACCCCCTTGCGACCGATCAGGGAGAAATCTTGCGTCACTCCGGCGTGGACAAGATAAATCATGGGACGGAGGCGGAACTCGAAGAACTCGGACCAAGGTTCGTCGGGCGTGAAGCCCAGCGTGTCCAGCGTCTCCGAAGGAAGAGACAATTCCTGGAGGATGTGGGCATTCCGAGAAATGGCGGACGGAGGACCGTCAGGCCGGCGAATCACGAGTTGGGGCATTTTTTGAGGAGTTACTGCCTGAGGACAAGACCAGTGCAACTTATATCTCTCCAAGAATACGATCACGTGTGCGCAATTGATGGGAAACCCGCGACCGGGCAAGGCGTACGATGGGCCACCAAGGGCAAAGTACGCGAAGATTTTACGTTCCAGCCGTAATATAATCTCTGGAAGACGCCTCCGATCCCTTCTCTCGTCAAAACCCGTCCCGTAGCACCCCCAAGACCTGTACGGGTGCTGCGTCCGATCCAACCTTTTCGGGTTCCTCCAGCGATTCGGGTGTGTTGGGACACGTGGGGAGCCCTTCCAGCGAAATATCGGCAAACACGTATCTTTCCGCTTCACCCAGCTCAGGATTGTACCGAAGGAGCCCTCCCCCGAATTTCCAGCGGCGGGAATGTGTCGCCGAGAGAAGGGCAATTTGGCGCGCCTTATAGAAGGGAAAGATCCCGTACCACTCCAACTCGGTGGCGGAAAGGTCGAAATTTGGGAAATCAACGCCTAGCTCGAGGTAGCCGGGATTTCCGATCATGGCCTCCTGCAAAGTGCAGAGGTTTTCGAAGAGGATGGTGCGTCGAGTAGGGAAGAATCCTCGTGGAAGCCGTATAGGTCGACGAATCTTTCCGCCATTCCAAATAAGGCGGTCCCTCGGACGGCACGAAAAACGCGGGCTCCTCTCCTTCTCCGTATTTCCCATATGTTACGCTGCCTTGCCCAGGGCCACCATGTTCTTCAACAATACGCTGACAGCATCCCGAATTAGCCCCACGGTTGCTTCAGGAGTCTCGGCGACGGGAGCGGCACGGGTAGCGCGATGAAGCTGCTGTGCTAGGTGGCGTGAACGGTGGATCCACAAAATGACCAACTCTTCCTTTGAAAAGCGTCTGGCGGTGGAGTGACGTCTAGGGCGATGAAGCATGCGCTGGTGAGGATGGACGAAAATTATGCGCTCTTACGCACCAAGGATCGCCTTTATATACCCAGGCCTATGGACGACCACGTAGGCATCCGAAGAATCGACACGGACGCGCTATGCGTCCAGAAATTATGAAACTTATGCGGGAGCTCCTCCCATTATGTTGATTTGACGTGAAGGCCGATTAGAAACAACCACGAAATCGATAAATCAAGCATCAAGGACATGCGAAAGTACGAAACGGTGGTACCCGTTCCACCGAACACGAGATATGATGAAGGAAATATATGCCACGGCGAGGAGCCGCGCTCGACTACACGAAAAACCGTCCGCTCGGGCTCTGTCCGTACCGCTTCCGCCTGTTCAACGGCCTTTTCCAGACCACGGCACCCTTGCTGGCCTCGATCTCGTCCTGAAGCAAGGCGTTCTCACAGTCCAGGCGTCGTTCAGCTCTAAAATGCAGAGGTGGTTAATCCTGTCACGGGTCCACAAGGGACATGAGGGAGGGACCGATCTCGACCGACAAGGGGACGTCTGTGCGCGATGCTGAAGTGCGAGTCCGATCCGCGAACGAGAGAGCGAGGAAATCCGACCTAGGAACGCGTCACAACATTCCTGCGAATAACCGTACTTGGTTGCCCAATCATGTAATGGAAGGTCCGCGCCATGGTCAAGGACCAAATCACCGAGGATCAAGGAATGGCGCCTCGATGTTCGATTTGGCATACTCCAAGCGGCGCTATAAAGAAAAGCCTTAAAGAAATCAGCAT
This sequence comes from Mycena leptocephala, assembly GCA_029378395.1. Lineage (NCBI taxonomy): Eukaryota > Fungi > Basidiomycota > Agaricomycetes > Agaricales > Mycenaceae > Mycena > Mycena leptocephala. The sequence continues at coordinate 68,701 of JARJLF010001433.1, read as the reverse complement.
CTGTGCTGCGCTCGACGCGCACTCACCGCCTTTTCCAGATATGCGCCACATACGGACAAAGGAACTCGGCCCGACCTTCGGGGAGATCGCCAGGCACCGTTACTGCCGAAGGAATACATCCGCAGATGAGTTCGCAGAGAGGGCAGAGGTGTTCTCGCACGTATTCAACGTGCGCGAATTTCGTGGAAGCCAACTGAAGGTCTCGACGTGGACGCTGCAATACGAGTCCATGCGCGCTATGACCAGGTGGTGAATTGGGACAACTTCGGCGACGGTACGAGGAGGAGGGAACAGAAAATATGACATGGCAAATTCGACAAGGGCAATGAGTATTGGCTGGCAAACGCTACAAGAGAGGGCCAATTTATACGGTCTCCATAGCCTCTACCTCCCTTCCTCGATCACGCCCGGCAAACCATAGAACGATTTTCGCCCTTGAGGGTGGACGTACGCTGGGTCGGGTACCCTCATCATCCTTCTCGACTATGCGATCCACCGCGTGCTGGCGAAGGCGCTCGGAATATTGCAGGAGGGAGGCGATCTTGCCCTCAATATCACCCGAAGGAGTTGATTACCGTCGCCTTCGAACCCGTAAACAGAGTCCGCTCGCATAACGACCTGCAGCCAAGCTACGCGCGGCATCGGGATGCGTTTGGCCTCTGCCAGGTCATGATGGCGAATCACATAGTCGGACAAGCGACCCTATGGACGCACGGATGTTAAAAGATTGTTTCGGACCAGGGGCCCGAGACTCACTGCCATCTCCAAATAATCGCGAACGCCGCTTTTCCCCTTCGTCTTGGTCTCTGGAGACCAAGTAAAATCCTCGCGAATGCGAAGGAAGAACTGGTAAAGAGGCTCGAGGATTTCCCGGCTGACTCGCGCCATGAAAGGATGATGGGCGAAGTCCACCATTTGCCCGACGGTGGGGAAGTCGCAATTGAGGAACTTGTCGCGGATGCGGACGCCGGTTTTGGGTGCAGAGGGAGGCATGCGATTCAGAGGACAAAACTTCAAGGGTTACCCTTAGGCCAACACTCAAGATGCCTTATATACCGGCGACCGGACGCCACGAGCGATCAAGGCTGAACTACCCGGCTACCATATACGGACTCCCTCGCCTATCACATCAGATATCTCTTCCCGATTTGGCCACTTCTACGATCGTTGTTCTAAATTTGGGCTAACGATCAAAAAGCAGCGCGCGGACGGAACGTACGGATGCACCAGGAAGAAAATATCGCCTCATTCCTCCGGAACCAATCGATCTCGTAGAACAGCTCCCGCAATTGGCCGTTCCGGTGGAACTGCGGGTACTCAGTGTCCATATGATCCTGGCGAGCGGCGGCCATCGCCGTAGCGCGAAATTCCTGCAGAATAGGCGAGCAAATCAAGAGGGCCTGTCGGTCCCGACCCTCCGCGTCGCACAGACGGCCCAAAAGGACCATAATAATTGACATCATGTTCGCGGCACAACCAGGGACGCGGTAATTTTCGAGGCTGAGGCCGGGGGTATCCTGGAGGAGGAGAGGCAACGACGGGGCGTTATCGACGAGCCCACGGTACACGCGCACGCGGGACAAGAAACGCTGCCAAGAAAATATCAATCAGAATTATGAAGCGAGGAAGATCTATGCACAAGTTATGCCAGAACATATGAAATTAACGCACAACGGTACCCGCGAGGCGCAGAGCAAGGAGGCGGAGTTCTTCCTTTTCGGAAAAGGAATATCGGCGGGAGGTCCCTGAAGTCCGCCCTCGCCTACGGCGCATCGTTGCAGAAAATATACTGCGGGACGGACCCGAGCCTGGAGGAAGACTTCGATGGAAGTATCGGGTTCCCAATGCGGATCCGATAATTCCTCCACGGAGAGGAGGAGCCTTTCCAGATAATGGCGGTAATTCACGAGCCACGCCCACGGGGGCATAATTTGCAAAGACGAAAAGGGAGGCGATCGGGGTGGCTGCAGAGACCCCCATTTATGGACGACGGAAGAAAATCGACCATCAGCTCAGATCAAAACGAATTTCACCCCTTACGACTGGTCGCACCCAGTGCCCGCTCCCTTATTATGCTTGCCCCTCGCCGAAAACACTTTCCTGGGTTCCTTGCAAGGCAATAGACACCAAAAACAATATTATTGGGCGAAGGAAGCAGGAGAAACATTCATAGGAAATCGAGGGCCAGATCGAAACGGACTTCGTCCCTTGTGGTCGTTCGTACCCGTCGTACGCTCCCTTATTTCGCTTGCCCCTCGCCAGAAACACCTTCCCGGACTCCTTGTGAGGCGATAGACACCAGACACGATATAATTGGGCGGAGGATACAGGAGAAATAATCGAAGAAAACTACTCGGAGGCGCTGCTTGCGGGAGGGGTCATCAGGCCAGGCATGGACCCGTACGAGGCCTCGCTCAACGCCCTCTCCTCTTCCTTCACAAAGAAGTCATCCGGAGGACCTTGTGTCTCACCCATCCTCGCCGCCAGGACCCGCATACTGTGACGCGTCGCCGTCTTCTTTATCACACTCTCGACGGCCTGGAGCATGGCCTTGAACCCTGCTGCTCGCACCGCTTCTCCAGCAGCAAGGGAGTCGGACGACCGCGATGGAATTCCCGGCGGCACCGTATTGCACGAGACTGGAGTATGCGCGGTGTGCCCGCACGAATGTCTCCTCGCAGTCGCCCCTATTCCAATCTCGCGCCAACGGGCGATAATCTCGTTGTACTTGAAGGTGTCGGCCAACGAGTCGTCTGTGGCGATGGTGCGAAAATCGGTCGGACGGCCTCGATACGCGAAATTCGCTGAGATCCAGTGGTTGGCGTCGTACTCAGGAAAATCGAGATGAGCTTCGTCCCCGCTCTTCTTCTTCGCAAGGAACGTCGACAGCATGGCACCGAGCAGGAAGCCTGCCTGCGCATGGGCAATTTGACCGTCCGTGGTTTCTTTGGGACCCTCGCCAATATTCACGACCGGCTTGTCTTCCCCAACGAATCCCACGACGACCAGAAGTACCTGTATGATATGGAACATCCACGCAGCCTCCGAGGGAATCGCGGGCGGCTCGTACGAGATACGGAACTCGTTCTGACGAATCTGCGCTGCGAAGAACTGGGCCATATCAGTGGACGGACGCGGCTTGCGAGGGACGAAACTCACCATATGGCGGACAATATCCCGCACACGGTAGCGCAATTCGTCGCGCTGAGGAGTCGTCAGGGACTTCACGGTGTCCATGGCGTATGCGTTGGGGAAAACGGCCATCATGACCAAGAAGACTTTGAAGCGAAGGTTAGACTGGAGGAAGGCTGGGAGTCCTCCATCGGGAATGAAGAAACGGTTCGACGGCCATTGCACGTTGGTATCGAGGAAGCGCTGAGTCGCAGAGGCATCCATGATAGGAGAAAGGAAAGGATTATTGGGACGAAGAAATTTGGCAGGCGCCTTTTATGGATTCGTTGACCGGTACCCGGTCAACAGTAAAGCTCTATGGGAGGTGTGAGGCTGGTGCTTGTGCTACGCCCTGCACACCGCCTCACGGCCCCTTCAACCGAGCCCTGGACGAGAACGTACGAGGCGCCCGTTCATCCAAATCGGGAATCAAAGTTACCAAATCCGGATTCTCATCAAACGCACGCAGCCTACGGTCCCCATCCAACCTTCCACATTGCTCGTACCACCTGCCCAACTAGTCACAACGCCCCCATCACCCGAACTCTGCCCTTGCACGACTCGCACCTCACTTACGAGCACGGTGCCATGCGCTACGGCCCACGAGAGTGGTACGAACCAGCCAATAGCGGGCATCCTGGGCTTCGTATCCTCTTCCCACACCCGAGAAGTCACCAACACTCGAACGCAAGCCTCGTCCGATCCAGTTTCCGTCCTTCCAAACCACTCGAAACCTACTCAGATGCGTCCGGATGCGTCCCCCGACCAATAACTGACCTTTTATGGCCCAGGAATCCGCTCTGCTATGGAACGGGTCCTGCGCCCGTGCCAATTTGCATCGTACACTCCGTCTGTTCGCGGAAACGAACCCCAAAATACGAACGTAAGCCTCGCCCGCAGCCCCAAATATTGAACGCACCCTACGTACGTTCCTGCGCGAGCACCCTCAAACTGGAACCGAACGAGTGGGCATCAAGGGGACAGTCGAGAGGCGAAAAGGTATAAAAGGATAGCAGAAAAGGGCGTTGTAGTCAGTCAATTCTTGGAGCTTAGTTCTCCCCCACCACCTGTACCCCCACCTGTGCAACTAAAGCCTCGCTCACACCGAGTTGACCACATCCTCACTTGCCTCTAGCAGGGCATTTCACTCTCACACCCCCTTTCGCAAGGTCTCAACTCATCGGACCCCAAGTCATATCATCGGGCCCCGTAATAGGATCACCAACTTCGCGAGCTTCACGCTTTGTAGAAGTCGGCCTGGGCGAAGCCATATTGGTTTAAATCGCCGTCTGCCACCCAGCGTCACGACCGGACGTCCCGTACATTCGACTGACCAGCACCAGCCGGCGTCGCTGTCACTTGCTTTATAACCGTAAAACATTGTATTAAGCCTTCCACCTTCGTTGGGAACATCGGGGAAACACGAGGGAAGGATTGCAGCATAGGCACTGGATTTTACAGGAAACAACGCGTTGTTCGCTCGAGCTTGTGACCTAGGACAGGTAACTATCACCCCCACACCCGTTTACAGCTAACAGCAGGTACCCCCAACACGAAACCACGGAACGGACGCCTCGTGCGATCCCGTGCAACACCCTCATTCGGACAACGCACACGTCCCAGTCCACATCCCCACTATCCTCCAACGTTAATTAACCCCTAGAGGCCAAACGGGCTGTCTATTTGATAAAACATATTCTCATAGCGGCACCGCGGTCCTTATCACACCGTCCATTCACATCATACTTCTGCCTCTCCTCTCGTTGACATTGATGATTCTGCTTCTCATGCACACAGACATCGGCGTCAAGCCAGCCCTTTGAATTTTGATCGGTCTCCTCCTCCACATCCCCGGACTCCCCGTGGTCTTTGGGAAGATCGCCCTAGGCATCATTCCAATCCATTCTGGTATGAGGACAGTACTCCGAGGGACATACCAAGGGACCCACTGGATAATCCAAGTAACGCTGGCAACAACAATAACAATGGGAGCAATAGAGGCGGTAATGGCGGAGGTGGGGATGGGGATGGCGGAAACGGAGGTGATGGTGGTGGAAATGACGGAGATTCCGAACCATCTTCTCCCCGTTGGGAAAACTTCGACAGGGATAACCCTGCTGATTTCTTCAGGGCCATGTCTACGGCCATAGGCCGTGGCCTTGGAAGGGTGCTCAATCAGCACCAACAGCAACAACAAAGTCCCTCTCGGGACAAAGCTCGGGCCCGTGTACGGGACCCCGGATGGAAAGGACCCCGAGAAACTCCGTACCTTCCTTTTTCAAGGCATCCTCAATTTTAATGATCGCCCGACGGTGTTCGTTCGAGATGCTCAGAAGGTCAACTACATGATCTCCTATCTCACCGGAGATGCTCTCGGATGGTTCGAGCCTTCCATGGTCAATCCCGACCCCCACAACGTTCCCATCTGGCTCAATAACTATGATGCTTTCATTTCGGAGCTCCAGCTCAATTTTGGAACTTTCGATCCCCGGCAGGACGCCAAGAACGAAATTGTCGCTCTCCAGATGGGTTCAAACCAGCACATCCAAAAGTACTTGGTTCGTTTCAACAAGCTCTTGCAGCTCACAGAATGGAACAACCAGGCCCTCCGGAAGGTCTTTTACAACGGCCTTCCCGAGCGCATTCAGGTCAAACTTCGTGATCTTCCCGGCGGGAAGCCGACCGAACTCGGTGTGCTCAAAGTCTCTGCTCAAACCATCGACGCCTCCCATTGGGAATGGCAGAAGGAGCAGGAACTTCACCGTGGACGGAATCCGGCCCCGTCTACATCCAAAACTCCGGACTCCGGCGGAAAGCCCAATACCGACAATTCTTCGCCTAAACATGGTGATTCCAAGAAGAAGAAGAAGGCGGCGGGGGGAACGGAGGGAACTCTGGCGGATCCCCCACTCAAGCTTCAACTTCGACTACGGAGAAACCATATGCGAAGGTGCTGGGCCCCGATGGCAAACTCTTGCCTGCCGGAAAGGCCCGTCGGATTGCTGAAAATCTGTGTTTGCTTTGTGGAGGTAAAGGACATCAGAGTGCTGATTGTCCCAAGCGTAAGGCAGCCGGACACGCCGCCACTACAACCTCGACCTCCACTCCTGCATCCACTCCCGCTGCCGCTACTTCCCAGTCGGGAAACTGAGTAGCGACTCTCGGGACTCCGCACGACCCGAGGGTCGTGAAACGTTCCTCGATCGTGCGGCCAAACCTCTTTTACGACTTAATGCCTCTGCTCTTACGAATCCCAACTCCCTATGCCCTATGTTAACTTCTTCGCAGATACCCACGGAGTTCCGGTCTCTTATAGATTCCGGGTCGTCCGACTGCTTTATAGATCCTGTTCTCTGTACCACCAATAATCTCACGCGTGTTTCTATTCCTCCGATCGGTCTACGTCTCTTGGACGGCTCCTCCGGGACCGTCATTTCGGAAAAGGTGTCCCTGAACATCAACTTCCCTTCTGGTGACTCAACTCCGGTTGAATTATATGTCACAACTCTGGATTCTACTTGCTCTGTTGTTCTTGGATACTCTTGGCTGACCCGCTACAATCCGTTGATTGACTGGGCATCTGGCCAAATCTCTTTCCGCTCACCTTGCTCTGTCGATCCACCTTCGGCCCCGGCCGGAGGCCTTCCGTCGGTTTCAGCCGACCCTATCCCTCCTTCAGTGGAAATTCCTGATGCTCCACCCCCGTCGATCTCCTTCATTGGAGCAGCTGCTTTTGCTAGTGCATTACGCGCTAAAGGCAGTCAACTCTACCGCCTAGGCCTCTCAGAGGTGTTAGGACGGTCCTCCGGTACAGCGGAAACTCCGGACTTGTCCACGCTTCCACCGGAGTACCACGACTATGCTGATGTTTTCTCAGCCTCTGAGTCAGAAAAGTTAGCACCCCATCGGCCATACGATCTCAAGATCGACCTTGAGGACGGGGTGGCTCCGCCGCCTGGTCCCATATACTCCCTTTCGCAGGTTGAGCTAGCAGCCCTTCGAGAGTTCCTTGACAAGAACCTCAACAACGGCTTTATTCGACAATCTACCTCCCCTCACGGGGCCCCGATTCTCTTCGTCAAAAAGAAATCAGGCGAACTTCGACTCTGTGTGGACTTCCGGGCTCTGAATCGTATCACCCGGAAGGACCGCTATCCACTTCCTCTCATTTCGGACCTCCTGGATGCGGGGCATAGCGCTAAGGTTTTCACTAAGATTGACCTGAAACACGCCTACCATCTTGTCCGGATTGCCGAGGGGGATGAATGGAAAACCACTTTTCGAACTCGCTATGGCTCTTTCGAGTGGCGTGTCATGCCTGAGGGTCTTACCAACGCCCCTGCTGCTTTCCAGCGTTTTATGAACGACCTTTTCTCGGACCTCCTCGACGTTAATGTCGTTGTATATTTGGATGACATCCTAATCTTCTCGGAAAATCCGGAGGACCACAAACGGCATGTTCGTGAAGTGCTTAAACGCCTTCAGGAAGCCGGTCTCTTTGCTTCGCTCAAGAAGTGCGCTTTCAGCGTGGAGACAGTGGAATTCCTCGGGTATATTCTTTCACCCGAAGGTCTTACCATGGATGAGTCCAAGGTTCAGGTTATTCGTGACTGGCCGGAACCCCACAAAGTCAAAGACGTCCAGTCTTTCCTTGGCTTCGCAAATTTCTACCGACGATTTATCGCCGGATACTCCGACATTGTGGTGCCTCTTACACGGCTAACCCGAAAGTCGGAACGTTGGGTCTGGTCACCCGAATGCCAAAAGGCGTTTGATGCGCTTAAAATTGCTTTTACTTCTGCTCCCATTCTGACTCATTGGATTCCAGGCGCCCAGTTGACACTCGAGTCGGACGCCTCCGACTATGCCATAGCGGCTATTCTTTCCATCACCTGCCCCGACGGAGAAATCTGGCCCATGGCTTTTCATTCGCGGACGCTCACTCCGGCGGAGCTCAATTATGACGTGCATGATAAAGAGCTCCTTGCCATTTTTGAAGCCTTCCGCGTCTGGCGCCGTTATCTGGAGGGTGCGGTACCCGCTATTGATGTGGTTACTGATCACAAAAACCTGGAATACTTTGCTACGACAAAACTTCTGACTCGCCGGCAAGCCCGGTGGTCGGAATTCCTTCACGCTTTCAATTTTATCCTTCGTTTCCGGCCAGGCCGGCTCGGCGAAAAGCCCGATGCTCTCACTAGACGGTGGGACGTCTACCCAAAAGAGGGGGATAGTGGCTACGCCAGTGCAAATCCGCATAATTTCCGACCAGTATTCACTCAGGATCAACTGGGTGCGTCTCTTCGTGCCTCCTACTTCTATGAACCGGCACTCCGAGCGGCGCACATAATGGATGTTAATCAATTACATGCGAACATCCGAGCGGCTCTTCCTACGGACTCGATTGCTTCACGTCGTCTTAACGATACCTCGGACCCCCGGTGGGTAACCCGAGATGGCCTTCTCTATCAAGATGGACGCATTTATGTTCCCGATTCTGCGGAACTCCGACTCAGGGTTCTACTCGACAAGCATGATCATCAGATCTCAGGACACTGGGGCCAGAACAAGACTCTCGCCCTAGTCCGTCAGGAGTACGTATGGCCGGGCCTCTGGGCCTTCGTCAAAGGTTATGTACAAGCATGCGTTCTTTGTAAACGCGGCAAATACACTCACCATCGACCTTACGGACTCCTACGGCAACTTCCTGTCCCGGAGCGTCCGTGGGACTCTATATCCATGGATTTCATTGAGCAATTACCACTCTCTGATGGTTATACCAGCATTCTTGTTATTGTCGACTGTCTCTCTAAAATGGGACTCTTCATTCCCTGCCATGGAAAACTCACGGTGTCCGAGTTGGCTCACTTATTCGTCCTTCATGTCTTCTCCAAGCACGGAGTCCCCAATCATGTCACTTGCGACCGGGGCTCCGAGTTTGTTAATCATTTCTTCCGTTCCCTGGGCGAAGCACTTGGAATGCGCCTTCACTTCACCGCTGGCTACCATCCATCAGCCGACGGACAGACCGAGCGCGTCAACCAGATTTTGGAACAATACATCCGGAAGTACTGCAACTATCAGCAGGACAACTGGGCTCCGCTTCTTCCCCTTGGCGAGTTCGCATACAATAACACCCCGCATGATACTACCGGAGTGTCCCCGTTCTTTGCCAACAAGGGCTATCATCCCTCAGTCACAGTACACCCCGAGCGCGATATTACGTCCGCCCGGGCCCGCGATTTTGTCACTGACTTGGATTCCTTACATCAAGAACTCCGTAACCAGATGAGCGCTGTACAAAAGCGCTATCAGGGTCCTGCAGACAAACGGAGGACTCCGGATCCAAAGATTTCTATCGGTGATGAAGTCTATATTAACACTGCTGGCTTTCGGACAGCCCGACCAGCCAAGAAGTTCTCAGAAATCTTCTATGGTCCATACAAAGTTATCGCCCAGCCCGGACCGGCTTCTTTTACCGTCAAACTACCCCGAGACATGCGCCAAATCCATCCAGTATTTCATATCTCCCAACTCGAACCCGGACATCCCGACACTATACCCGGACGTGTTCGGCCTCCGCCTCCTCCTATTGAAGTTGAAGGTGAACTCGAGTACGAAATCGCAGAGATTCTGGATAGCAAGTTCAACCGTCGTTGGAAACCTCCGCTTATGTACCTCGTTCGTTGGGACGGTTATACCGGATCGCCCGAGGAAACGGATTGGTTGAAAGCCAGTGAGTTGGATAACGCATCCGAACTCGTTGAAGAATACCACGCCAAATACCCGGACTGTCCGGGTCCCTCATGAACATCGGAACTCCGCTTCTCGTCGAGCGTCTCACAGGTTTTTACGCAATGAAGGTCTTCTGAGCGTTTTTCCTTTAAAAAACTTTCTTGTTTTTCTTTTACTTATTATTATGTCTTACAAGCATCAAAAAACATTATTGCGGAAAAAATATATAATACAAGTTTCAAGTCATCGCGGGGCCGCCCGGCCCCATATCCTCGCCCTCCTTGCTTCCACCCTCGCTCTCCTTGTCTCCGCCCTCTTTCTCCTTCTCCTTACCACCCGATCCACCTTCCTCCTTGTCCTCCTTGTCTGCCGGTTTTTTCTTCTTCCACCTGGACACAATCGGGATGTACTCCAGCGGCCCCACCGGCATGGCAGACATGAAGTCTGGGCTGCTTCGCCGGACGAAGGCCTCCAGCATGCGCGCCATGTGCTGGAGGGCTCCGGCAGACGCCTGCGACGTGAGCACTTGTTGGCCGAGGAGCTTCTCGATGTTATCGAAGCTCTTCTCCATGTGCCCGTCATGGAGTTCCTTCTCCTTCCTCTCCCACTCCCACTGCGCCCTCTGTTCCACCAGGAACTCCTCGACGGAGTCCGAGAGTCCTTGGAAGGCTCCGGCGAGCCCCGACAACCCCGCAGCGGAGTCCCCGTCGGACAAGCTGCACTTCACCTTCGCCTTGGAGCACGCCTCGCATGCGCGGCTACGACCTTGTGGCTGGGGGACGCACGGAACTCCGGTCTTTTCGCACCGTTCGCACTAAAAACCAAGTTGAAGTCAGTACAATCCGGAGCCCCGCACTGCGACGTACCTTGGGGTCATATTCCCCGACCTTGGGTTTCTTTCTCTTGGGTGCATCCGTCTCGCCCTCGTCGCTAACTGCGGCCCCGTCCCGGTCCCGCTTCTTCTTTTCCTTCCCCTTCTCCGCCTTCTTCCTGGCTTTCTCGGCCTCCTTCTGCTTCCTCTCATCGTCCTCCCGCTTCTTTTCCTGTAACTCCCGGAGTCTCCGGGCCTCCTCATCCCGGGCCCGTTTCTCCTCCGCCTCCCTCTTTGCCTTGCGCAAGTTAATGCGCAGGATCTGGTTGTCCTCCGACAGACCCTCTGCATCTGCTCCGTTCATTTGGACGAGGCGCTCGTGGAATTCGGCCGTGCTCTCATTGAGACCTTTGCCGGTGTCTTTCGGGGCCATGGGGATGGAGTGACGGGGAAAATGGAGGATGGTGGTGGCGGTTTTTCGGACAAGAAGTTTTTTCTTGATCCGTTTGTCACGTGAACCTATACAGTGATCGCGGAGTACTCCGAAACGGCATTCCGGCTTATGGCCTCATGGGTTCGGCCTTAAGAGGGGGATACTGTCACGTGCCGTGTCACGATCCCGGACCGCGGACCGTATCCGGGCCCGAGCGGGCCCGTAACTCTGCCAATTGATACTCACAGCATCGTATCCTTCACAGCCTTTCCATATGCTTATTGACTCACATCAGTTTCCGGATGTTCCGGTAACCTATTCTCCACACTTATGCTATGCTAGGCTATGCTTTGACTCAACCGCATCACGGACCTCCGGTCGTGTTGCCAATTACATTATATCTCCTTTAGTTTTGTATACCACTATAAATAGTGACCCGTATCGTAGTTGTAGTTCAGTTTGAATATCAACTAAGATTGTGTCTACTCCTCTGGCATACTCTTCGGAACTCCGCTCTGAAATCGGGCTCTGGGCGTAGTGAAGGGCGCAGCGCACGAACTGAAGCCAAAGCCCATTCCTACATCATATAGTCGACACCACTGTACGGGCCCGGTCGGCCCCACTGGACTTATACTATTTGTCTTCCGACCTTCGGACTTCCCGTAACCTCGGCCCCTCCGGCCACCTCGGTATCCGGTACTTGACAGTTTCCTAGTCCACGAACTGACTGGAGGAACCTCGAGGGGAACTGGTGGTCAGCAATTTCACGGAGGCCACTATCGTCAGCAAGTATCTCGAGCCCTACTCCTACGACGTCGATCTCCTCGCCTTAATCGCTAACAGGGGGAAGTTCACCACCGTCGAGGTTAAAGAGGTTTGGAACCACGAACGCACTCGAGCTCCAGGTGGCAACTCGGACTCACGAGCAATGATCCCACCCCATCTTGCCATGCCCTTCTGGAACGCACGCTAGAGAACGCGGACGCCGGCAAGGACGCCGTGTCCCTTGGTACGGAGAACAATGGCGCATACGCGGGCCTGCCAGACCTGGTCACCCCAGCCGAGCCCCCTCGCCTGTGACCTATTCCTACCCTAACGTTCCCCGGAATGGACTCGATCGTCGTCACCTCCGTCCTCAAGTTCCCGGAGCTACCTGACTCCTTCACGCCAGCCGACTGCGCGGCGTGGCTTGCAACGGCTAACAGGATCGTTCCCGGACTCGAGTGGAGGCGAATCTACCTCCATAAACGCAGCATCCGAGTCGACTACTTCGTGGAATTCGCGTCGTCGGAGATCGCCCTGAAGGTTAAAGCCCTTATTAACCTGAAGGAGGGAGAAATCCAGGAGAGCGCGTTCGTAGGTGCCACGGAGTACGGCGAGATACAGCGAAAGCTGCGAGCCGTCTTGGAGCAGGCCACGCATGTGACCGAAGAGGAGAAGCCTCCTACACCCTACGCTGGGGGGCGATACCTGCGACAGGAACCTCCAGTCACTACGCACCTACCTCCCACTCGCGCAACCACTGCGACCGAGATGACTCGCTCGCCACCCATTGCTGGGCCTTCTGGATCTAAAGCGCGACCCGAGTTGTCAGTAGGTGGAGCGTACCAGAGGCCGCAAGCACCTTTCCCCCACGAGCCGTCGCATTCCTCTTGGACCTCGAGAAGATCCTCTTGGAGATCTCGGCCCAACCGGCAAGGAGAGCGTGGGAGGTGGAGGAGTCGTACTCCTTCTCCATTCAGGAATGACAATAGGCAGTTCCCACTGCCTCCTGACTGCCCACGAAGCCCTCCTAGGTTCCCTTCGCCGCCCCGACGCCCTCGCTCTCGTTCACGGACTCCGGGAAGGACGGTAGCTTACCGCCTGCCGTGCCCTCACAGCCAGTTGCCTTCAGGACAGAGGCGTGCGCGACGTAGCCTGGAACGGCGCTGGTCCCGCTCACGTTCCCACTCACAATCTCGTTCGCGGTCCTGCGTCGCCCGCAAGTCGTCACGTCGATCGAGATCACGATCTCCTCATCGACGGTCTCGGTCTCGGACGCTGGAGCGACAGTCTCGCCTTCGGTCTTCAAAGCAACGACAGCGAGTTAGCCGAAGTTCTTCCTCGAGCGCAGACGAAAGCCCAGAGTCCAGATCCTCCTCGCGGTCTCGGAGTAGGCGACGTAGGGCTCGTCGAAAGCAGAAACGCTCACGCCGAGACGATTCGCCCGACGAAGGGGAAACGGTTCCGCTTCCCCAATCGAGCCTTTTGCTGCGACTCGAGTCAGGTACCGCAGCGGAGGAAGGAGAAATAGCGATGGAGGAAGATGTTCCCTTATTGGGAAGACTGGGACTGGGATTACAAGAACGATTGGGAGATACGCTGCTTCCGGGATCATGCCTGTGGCATCGCATCAAGAAAAGAGGAAAAAAGAAAAAGTAGTGAATTGAACGCCTGGCCATGGGGGGCTCTGTGATGACGACGAGGTATAACTAGTGTATTATTTACTATTCTACTTACATGTCCGAGTGCGGGATTGCGCTATATTTGTCACGTGTACATATTATATAATCTTAATCTTTCTAACTTGCACATCCATGAACGTTTAAGTCTTTGCTCAACGCGGGCTCAAGTGATCCGTGCAACGTGTAATAGACGTACCTTTATTGCAATGTACCCTGTATTAAATGTAGTGTACATTGCAATGTGGCCAGTGGATTACAGGCAGTCAGGTGGTCAATATTGCAATGTCCCAGGGAACTTTGACTGATGTGACTTATTGATTTCATGGCTGCCTTTTGCGGTATATCCAATATTTAATCGAATTTTAATAGGTCAGAAGGGGTAATTGTACCATCATCAGTGATTTGATCACCATTTTTGTGATCCCTTTCTGTGATGCCGTTTAATACAGCCAATCTACACTGTTGCACCTGTTTGTTTCGCAAGGTCCAATCGCTGATGGCCCATCACAGGGGGTCTGGACTGTTGCACCTGTTTGTTCCACAGGTTGCTATCATTGCTCCTCGGCTCTTCCCATGGGCCCTTCTAGACCCATTGCACATGTTTGTTTCGCAGGCTCCAATCACCGATGGCCCATCACAGGGGGGTCTGGACTGTTGCACCTGTTTGTTCCACAGGTTGCTATCATCGCTCCTTCGGCTCTTCCCATCGGTCCTTCTAGACCCATTGCACATGTTTGTTTCGCAGGCTCCAATCACAGATGGCCCATCACCAGGGGGTCTGGACTGTTGCACCTGTTTGTTCCACAGGTTGCTATCATCGCTCCTTCGGCTCTTCCCATGGGCCCTTCTAGACCCATTGCACATGTTTGTTTCGCAGGCTCCACTCGCCGATGGCCCATCACAGGGGGTCTGGAGTGTTGCACCTGTTTGTTCTACAAGCTCCAATCATTGCTCCGCTCTTTTCTGAACCGTTACGTGTTTGCTCATATTAGTCTCAGCTTCCAATAGCCTCCCCAGCTCCAATTGCATACCCTCCACTCTATACATCTTGGCGTTCTGATATGTGTTGTACCATCCTCTATTCTACGTCCTCTCCTTCCAGCCAACTTCCAGCGGCATTTTTTTCTTCTTTTTTTATATCCATTTATTAGGTTTTTCAGCTCTGCCCCTTTTTCTTTATTACCATCTTCTCCAGATGGCTTTCTTTTCTGAGTGACCGCTGCGATGAGAAAGTGAGTCTGCATTGATTCTGATTCTTACGATCACGTGCTCTCGCGTTCTCACCATCGCTTAAGTCCCACACCGACAATTAACATAATCTCAATAATAAAGACGACAATGGACGATAGATACCAAGTCCTGAAAGAATATCACCTACTTTCAAGCCTTCCTTCCCTTGTATGCAGCTCTTGGTGCAGGCCGTTTGCCTCCGCTACTGCGTGTCAGTACTTGTCTGAAATATGTCCAACAGCGCATACCTTGCGGAACGAGTGTCTCTCTGCTCTGGCTCCAACGTCCTCTCTCCACCCGCTCTCTTAGAACGCCGCCTCTTATTTCCGATGGTCTCCGCGTCTTCCTCGGGCTGCTCTTCGGCTTCCTTACGTTTACGTTTTGCCGGCACCTTTGTGTCTGGGACTCTTGAGATAACAATCAGTTAACGGTGCGAACTTCATCTAGATTCCATACAAACACTCACTTCAGTAGTCCCGAGGTCACAAGCGCACCGAGCACATCCTCGACACTCGACACTGCTATTGACCATCCAGATACCTCACTCGCATTTGCCCCGCTCCTGAATTCCGCCATTCCCCACCACAGCAGGCTTGCCATCACATGCATGAACCCATTTCTGCCGTACATCCGCGTCAACTTTCCCCAGGTCATCTCGGTTGGCCACGTCAACATGCCGCCCACCCACATCCGCTCCGGAGGTTGAAGGGACCTCCACCAAAGCCACCAAATGTCGGCATACGTCCCCTTCTCCCCAAGCCTCCCTAAGTTCGAGATCCTCGGCGGCGCCGACCACTTCCTCCCCCCCTTCAGCCAAGCGCTGATCTCCTCTGGCTTAGGGTCTCCATCGATCCGAGGGCCTGAATCCTGATACCCAAACGCCGCCTCAAAGTTCAGGTATGTATTGACGAGCTTGGCCCAATCATCTCCCCATTTCTCCCCCAGCGCAAATGCACTGTAGGCGTTTCGAAGCTCCGCCGGCCACTTCGCCATATCAGTGCGCCGCCATGCCTCGTGGACCGGCGCCGGCGTCTGCGAATCCCGGAGAACTGGGGGTGACTCCAATTCTTCTTGGCCCGCGGGAGGCGGAGGCTGGTGTCCTTGCGGAACGACGCTGGCTTGTTGTGCTACTGGCCTCACACTGGACGGTGTTGCACTTGAATCCCCCACCGGCGGTATTGTCCCGGGATCCTGCAACGAGCTCGACCCGCCCAAATCCTGAGGTGGTGCCGTCACGCTCGCCGGCGGCCCCTGCGGTGGCCTCACTGGATCATCCGTCGAGGTTTCCGGTGCGGCCGCCAGCACAGTGGATGTGGGCTGCGCTGCACCTGCCACCGATGGCCCGGCAGCCGAATTGTCGCCCACCACCCGGTTCCGACACTCTTCTGTAGCTGTCGAAAGTCGTAAGTCACCGCTATTTACATTGCTATACTCCACTCACTGTAGCACTTCTCAGCAAATCGAATCATCGATTTTTCTGCCTCACGGTATCCGACACGGTCAAACTCGTACCATTTCCGCGCGTTCAGTCCACGCGTGCGGCCCGAATGGACACTGTCACTTCTGTCAGCATCTTCTCCACTGGCACTTTCTCACTAACTCACCTTCGCACCTTGATCGCCCCGCCTCGCTCGCCAACCGGTCCGCATACCATGATGCAAACCGTCATCCCAAATCTCTCCCCAATTGAGTCAGCAAGCGGCTGCAAGTAGTGGCCTGCGTTGTTCAGTGCACTATATTCATTTATCAGCCTCCCATCACTTTAGCTCGTACTTGCACTTACGCGCTCAACTCCTCTTTCGTCTTTGACGGCTCCTCCGCACGACCTATCTCCCATGCCCGCACTTCCTGTTGGTGCTCCTTCTCAAGTTGCGCCACCACCTCTGCCCTGAACTCTGGCGTTTCCGCATCCCAAGCTTGCCTCGTCACCTCACCGCGAACCTTCACAGCCTCAGGCAGAGGGAGCTCAAGATCTTTTGCCCGTTGCACCTCCCTTTTCCATGCCACCTCGAAATGCCCCTTCACGCGGTCTTCGTAGAACAATCTTGAATAGAACTGCCACGCCTGCGGCTTGACTGGTTTCCCGACACCGGCGTCCAAGCCTCCACTGAGTAGTTCCTTGAACATATTCATCTTCCCCTGTTCCACCCCGCCCCCATACTGTCCGCGGTACCAATTCCCAATTCGCTACAAGAGGAGTCATCAGCGCCCATTCCTGAGCGAGCAAGGTAGCTAAACGCGCACGCACCACTCGTATATCTTTGCTGACTTTTGACCGGCGGTCAGCCTCTTCCTTGTCCAAGGACACAGCGTCCGGGTCGCGTGCATTCGGGTCAGTAGGATCCGGTACGTCCTCTTCCAGATCCTCGCTGTCTTCCATGTTGTAGCCATATTTCTGTAAGTACAGGTTTGTGATGTCGTCATAGAACTTCGAGATCTTGGTACCACCCATTTCCTGGGCGGCCTTCCACTCGTCGGAGCGAGAGGCAAAAAAAGTCAATTTTGTGCCATGCACCCAAGACACTTTCCCTGGCTTCTTGCCAGTCGCGTTTTTACGGATACGTTTTCTGGTAGGCTTCTCCTGTGTTGAGGGGATTGCTGAACTAGTACGAGGCATGGTAAGACGATGTAATTATCTCTGGGTGTTTGGCCGTTAAGGTGAGTTTGATGGCTTTACCACTTGCAAAACAAACCATAATCTGTACACGTGCAGACGCGACCTGCACACGCGTCTGTGCTTTCCATATAGGCTATTACAAGTATCGAGCACAATTCAGTTTTTTTTGGCCAAAAAAAAGGAGCCGGACGTTGCCGACAGTGGTGATATATATATAGCAAGACAAAAAATAAATTACTTGTCGACATCCATCGGGCCACCGACTCGCGAAGAACCCGCCTTCAAGGGACTCGACCGACCCGCCACAACACGGCGTGCGTAACTGGTAGCCGCCTCCCACCCCATCACCACCTGCACGGGCCCCGCCTCCACATCAGAGAACGCCTCTGTACTTGAATGGTGGATCGATCCGCTCGCACTAACATAGAACGGGTCGTCGAGGGACACCACCGACACACTTCCCCTCACTGGCCGGTCTTGGGAGACACTGGACCCAGCGTTCATCTTTCCTTTTGTAGGTGGGGTGGCCGTCAAAGAAGAGACGGAGCTGGATGCGCGCGAGGAGATTGGCGAAGGCGGGGCAGTAGCCATGTCGAGGCTCATTGACCGCCGCAGCGCCATGCTTGTTGGTGGCGAGGCGTCCGGATCGTATGAAGGTTGTCGCCTCCCTGCCGGCGAAGATGTGGGCGAGGGTGAGTCTTCATCGTAGAGTGGGACTGCCCCATCGGAGTCGGGCTCTTCTGTGTCCCTCCCTGGCGTGTAGGAAGGGGGCGCCACCTGGCGGGCATGCCGCGTGCGCGATGCTCTCTGTGCTGCTGGCAAGGTGTGCGAGCCTTCTTCGTTTACCTCGCGTTTGACCGATTCACGCTTCACCGGAGACTCGCGCTTGATGGTGGACTTGCTGATATCTTCTCCCTGAACCAGGGCTGCGTGTGCCGGACACGGACTGCTGACGCAGGCATGTTGGTGCATGCAACATTTTCCATGCCGATGGAAGCAATGCTTCGCCCAGATTGCCAGGACATCCTTCCATATCTGGACGTCCCCAACAACGTTCGCCTCCTCGTACTTGTTTCCTTTGGCTGAGAGGCAGGTCACCCTTGAAGAAATTTAGTCGTATTTCACTGACGCATGCTTCAAGCACGCACTTTAAGCTGTAGACTCCCTGTTTAGGCGACACAAACAGGATCCAATAGTGCTTGTTGCGCTTCTGCGAGAAGTCGGTATGGTTCTTGAAGTTCGATCCCAAGTAGTTCGGAATCTCGCATGGGATAAAAGCAGCCGGTGGGGCAGGCAGAGCGTCGATGGTGGCAGGAATCATGGTGCGTCCAAGGTGCGTCTGATCAGATTTGTGTTGTGACATTCATTGTGACACAGAGTCGGCCTCATCGTCGCCCCAAAGCGGACCAAGAAGCGGACACACTAATAGGCATTGAAATAAATTTTATGTTCATACACATCGTCGGCGAGCTCATGCACCCCCTATCCGTCGACCTGTTGTGCCTCCTGCCTTGCCTTGGCCGCCTTCCTACTCTCCATTACAAATGGTAACTTCGACGTCTGGTTGCCGTGGATTCGCAGGAGGGGACGGTAAATCTCGTCAAAGTTTTTCTTGCCGTATTTGGAGATCCATTTTTTTGGCGCTGCCTTAATGCATGTGGTCAGGCAGCAAGGCATTGAGTAAACATGCGACTCACCTTTCGCGATAATCAGCGTCCACCTCACGCCGCTGCTCCTTTGCCTGTTCTTGTTTCTCCTTACTAGCCTGGATTTCTGCGCGATACCTGAAGAGTATCCTGTATGAAATGTAGTAGTAGTGGTATAATATAAACCTACTTGCGCATCCTCAGCTTGGCCTTCTCGCGCAGAGTGTCTGCATTCCTGAATAAATCATCAATGACACTCTCCTGGGGACACGTTCTTAAGCCTCACCTGTCGCGAAATCTGCTTTGTGCCTGAGCATGCTTTCTCGGCGCTTCCTCTCTTTGTATTTCTGCATTCGCAAGGCACCGGCTTCAGAGTGCGGAAGTGACATGAGTAAGAACAAAATGGGTGATGGAGATGGGCAGGGTTTGCCTTGCATATATGCGCAAGCCTGTTTTGGTTAGACGTGTTCGTGATAAGGAGCACAAAAGAAATCCCTGCATTTTACCTTTCACTTGTGGCCTCTTTTTTTTTTTGCTCAATGCCCGGATGTGGGTCCTTGCACCTTTAAGAAAATTCACAGAACAGTCACTGCGACATGAGGTCCTCAAGCTCAGTATTTGCTGGATGTGTTCGTGATCTCGGCTTCATTCGGTCAATGAGTTCGTGATCTCGGCTTCTTTCGGTTGACGAGTTCGTGATCTTTGTCTTGATCAGGAGAGCGGCACAAAATATAAGGCAAAAGAAACATTTCGCGTGTAAAACAAATTTCATGCAGAGCTAAGGCTATCAACTGTACTGTACATCGCTACACCCGCCTCCCAACGCTGTGCGCCCTCTGCCTTCCGTGCTGCCAGCTCCGCCGGTGTTGCCGATTCCACAAACGCCTCATCGGTTTGGTAACCATTGCGAATCCACCTAAACAGTCCTCCAGCGGTGTATTGCGTGAAAGAATACCAGCGCTCGTGGGTAGACACGGGTACATTGGAATGTCGTATGAGCGCCGATGGTAGTAAGATGGTAGATCCTGGGGGAATCGAATCACCAATTTGAGGTCCCAAAGAATCAAATGGCCGCCCACGTCAGGGTCAAAGAAGCCCAGGGCAGTGACTGCGCACCAACCCCATGCGAGATTCCCAAAGTCCAGGTGAGGAACGGTGATGGCGTGTGGACCAAAGTTAAAGGTGCATGCAGCGAAGACGCTCCGTGCAAAATTCCAGTGCAGACTGGGCCGCCACATGGCAATGAGTGCCATCTGTGTGGCATAAAACGCGTACAGCACAGGTGCGAAGACCTTAAACAAGCCTGTGGTGGAATGAGCATGCATGGCGGTGAAGGTGGCCAAGCGTACATACAGTTGGCAAACCCGGCCAGGCGCTGGAAAGATTCGTGCCGCAGGAACTCATCTGTCAAGCGGGTGTTGGGCTCGTTGTGGCGGAGCTCGCCCGGTTCCTGTTGTTGTGTAAGCACTCAGAAATCTTGGTATGCAGGCGCTTACCAGTTGCCCGCCCCCATGTGAGATGCCGCGTGAGATGGAAGGATACGGTTCTTGAGCGCAGCGGTGGTACAACTGTTCTGTGGTGAACGAGCCATCGCATACCCGTTTCTCAAGGAGCTGGGCCGCAGCATCGGTCACTTTCTTCCATCCAAGTACATCAGAGGGCATGCCACCAAGGACCGCGATAATCCTTCCCTGGGAGTCGACGATGGGGATTGACAATCTGAGAGATGTTAGCAAGTCAAGGATCGGTGGACAGGAACGAACCTTCCGAGCCAGTTGATATATCTCAAGTCTGCGGATCCTGTGAGCGCCTCGATCTCCTCCCGACTATACACCCTGCCCCCCATCCCGGTCTCATGCCCATGGTCATCCTGCGCACTGCGCTTGCCGGTCCAAGCTGGTTTGGTGTGGGCAAGGTCGGCGGCGTCGAGATCTACGCGGATTGTGTTGTGCAAGGCGGTGGTACGATGATGGGCGGCAGCGGATTTGACCGCTCCACCGAGTGCCTCTTGCTTCTGTCGGCGGCGGCGTTTGGAGCCAGCCTTGAGTGCAGTTGGAGGTGTGCTTCCCTTGACAGCATGGGGGACAGCAGCAGATGGCGGCACGATCTGAGAGGGGCTCACCCAGAAGCTGGGACTTTGCACGAGGTCCGTGGGTTCGTCAAGTAAGCCGGAGCTCTCCTGCTCGTCGAGGCGCCTCGCCAGGCATTCTTCAACATCAAAGAACTCTGCTGGCTCCAGAGGGGCCCCCACTGTAAGGTCGAAGATCGAAAATTCCTTCCCAGAACGAAGGACGCGCCGGCCGAGATCTGCAGTTAAGTTAGTTGAGGTCACAGAAACGCCTAGAAGCACGAAGCATGAACTGAACAGAAAGAAAATACACGCCAGGTGCACCGCAAAGTTCCAAGGTCGAATCTTTTGATACACCTCCCCAACGAAAAAGAAAAAAGAAAAAAGAAAAAAGAAACAAGGCGTTACAGTTCCAGGGTCGGATCTTTTCGCCCAGTGCAACATGCACTGAAAGAAAAAGAAAAAGAAAAATAGAGGAGGAGGAACGTACCTGGCATTGGTTATTCGAAGTGGGATCAGGAGAAGAAACGCTGGGGCTCATATTAAAGGGTCACTTTCGTTTCGGGGCAATCAAAATCGCGTGTGTATTTGCTAGGAGACGACTAGGAATTGCTAATTACAGCCGTGTTGCCCGACGCTTCGCCTGCACCCCACCCTCGGTGCATCCCCCATCCTGCCTCGGGGTCCACGAAGGTGGGCTGTGAGGCCCAGTTAAACCCGGCTGGCAGCCCATGCCACCCGCTCGGCATTGCAGGCTCCCCGGCCAACCGGACTTGGCGACGATGCTCGCGTCGCCGCCAACGCGCTGGAGGCGGGTAACATCCCCACGAGTCATAGCGCATGGCACCTTGAAGCAGGGCGGGGATTTGCAAAAACTCGTCTATGATGACGATCAGAGACTGAGAACTCCACCAAAACAGGCACTGACCAAGAGTTTTCCCGTAAAGATGCGCAACATATGCGAGAGGTGGCATCTCAGAGAGACGCGCAGCTGAGGATATTTTATTATATTAGTCTCTAGTCGTAGTTCTATAGCAGAGAACGCGTACCATTCTTAGAGGACCGTGTTCTGGCCATGACGCGACAAACCAAGAGATAAGCGGTGGAGGCTAAAAACAGACGACTTTTCTTAATTGGTGGGCAGATCCTGCCCAACACTGACATGCGAATCATAATCCGAAATCAATGATTGATACATAGAGCAATTTGGGGCTGCATTTGATCACGCAGACACGACGATCCAGTGCCTAAATGTAAGTGCCCCAGTTCCCCATACCAATATCTCCCCAGCCCTCGCTTGAACCCCAAGTGCAGTTGTGCGCACTCGCAGAAGCCAGCTGTCTAGGGCGGAAGGCGCGCGTGCGCGCGCGGAGTTGTTCTGTGGGATCAATCAGCTGCAGTTAACATTTGATAAAACCAAGTTTCACCGGCAGTGAGAGCCCCTTCCGCAGGCTCCCGCGCCACGCTGGGAGGAGCATAGTAGTAGTGAACACCTTAACAAGAACCAATGAGCTGCGAACTTTTCTTATTTTTTTTTGGAGAGAAAACCTACGGCGGCGACGGCGGGTTTCTGCGGTGAGAGACTTAGGCATGATGGTGGTGCAATGTTAACGCAGGATCCGAGCCTGGAAGATCAAACACATGAGAGGATGACCACATGAGATTTTCGTTGCTGCAGATCTTCGGTAACTTGTCGGTAACCGTACTTTGCTCTAGAGACCTTGGCTGACAACGCAAGTCAACGATTAGAGAGGTCCAACGGACAGACCAGGCTAGCCAGGCACAGTTGAACACGGAACACAAGTTGAAAGGGAAGAGCAAAAGAAACCAGTTCGGGTGGAATTCGGGAACAAGATCCGGATAAAGCAGTGCTGAGGTTCGGGTGCAATTGCGGTCCCGCGATCTCGGCTGCAATTGAGTGTGATCAACCAGGAGGCTGTGCTGCTCTTTCTTCCGCAACTTCATCCCGTCTGTCTGTGTCAGCGTCGGCATGGTTTGCTGAAAATGTAGAAGGTCAGATGATGCTAGCAGACTTTTCTTTACAGTGGGTTAAGCCGGGAGAGGTGTCCGACGACCATTTTCTTTTGCCGGGATCTTAGTGCGACATTTGTGCATCACAGAGCGACATTCGAGCATCACAGAGCAACAACTTGTCATCGCGCCATGCAAGGTGTGTGATGATGTCAATTAGATCTTCACGTTTTGCTGATTTAGTGTACTAGGTCGGAATACTAGAGCTTGTCGTCGAGAATGGGCTGTAGTTCGCGTACAGAAAATACAAAATGCTGAACTACAATTGCTTCGAATCTACTTGGGGAATGTAAGACCTTCCCAAGAGTATGTGACGCTCGTCGAGCTAGTCCACACTGGGAACATCGCTGCAAGCCCTTCTTGCTCTGACTCGTGCCGGTGCGGAGGAAGTGTCATGAGTTGCCCACAGACAGGGCAGGTCCAGTCTGTTTCCAGATGCAGCCGAATACAAGCATAACAGTGGCTATGACCGCAGAGATAGCTGCATGAATGGTGAGCATGGAGATTTTTTCTCATAAACTACGCACGATATGGGATGAGCCTTGACATTGCAGCAGAGGCTACAGCGCTGAAATTTGTGGGGCGTGGTTTGGGGTTCGGGGAGCCGACCAGCAACATAGAGATCAGTCACGGTGAGCGGGGTGGAGCGCCGTTCACGAAAACCCGTCTTCTTGTTCTGAGGTGCAGACTGTCTGGGGCGACGCCCGCTGTTGCCCAGAGCAATGCGCACTTGCTCGCGCTCTTCAGGCGTCGCAGTGGAATAAGTGAAGCGGCGCTTTGTGGGGTTCAAGGAGTCTAAAAATGAGATGAGTGGGGCGACCTTTAAGGTAAGCATGAATATGATAATCGCACCTGCAATGTGTTCTGACGTTTGGGGGGAACCAGACATGAATGAAGTGTTAGGGGACAATTTGCTGTGTTGTAAGCAAAGGTGACTTGGGCCTGCGAAACAAACAGACGATCACTTTTGATTTTTCAAACCGCGCGGCACGATGTCTGGCCGTTCAAAACGAAAAAGGAAGAACCCTGGCAGCGGTGAAATGTACATACATCAGTCCACCAGCGTCGCGACAACATATGAACCCTCGACCGATGGGCGTCGCGTCAATGCGCGATCTACTTTTGTGGATATATCGACCCCAGGCGTTTTGGATTACCATGCAGAGGATGTGCAGACCGCAGAGGCCCTGGAGAAGGATGACTTCTCCTACCTGTGTGGGGATGATGGCAGCTGGGATGACGCGGGGGTCGAGGGACGTGTACCTTTGGCCGGAGAGGAAAAGGACGACGATGGGATCACCATGCGTTTGGGGAATTTGAGTGGGTCGCCGTCGGCAGAAACAGTGGGGGTGGTTCATCTGGAGCGATGGGAGAATGCAGTAAGTGAATTAATGGAAACGGAGACAACGTACTGAATAAAAAACACCCAGGATACGCCTATGAAGGTGTTTGTGCAGAGGCATCGGGATGAGACCTTGGACGAGATGATCAGAGGAGAGGGTCGAGGGTCACCAGATTGCTATGAGCAGTGCGGCGAATGCAAACGGCCAGATCCTCTATTTCGATGTGCACGGCAAGCATGTGTCGGTTCCGGGATGTACTGCGAGGCTTGCATTGTGAACTTGCACCGTCAGCTTCCGACGCATATGATTGAGGTTCGTGGATGTTTGCTACCCGTTGATGGTCGACGCTGAGGGCGAAATTCTAGAGATGGAATGGGGAGTTCTTCACCCCACTGATGCAGAGCGACCTCGACGTCGAGGCGCGAATTCAGCTGGGGCACGTTCCGGGGACATTTTGCCCACGCGCCAGGCCAGCGCACAAGGACTTTGTGATCATTGACGTTCTCGGTATTCGCGTCGTAAAACTCAATTTCTGTGGCTGCGACTCAACGATCGAGCATCGGCAGCAGCTCATGCGTGCATGCCTATGGCCGGCAACCTCCATTGATCCCCAGACGTGCGCAACTTTCAACGCAATTAGGTTGTTTGAGGTGCAGAATTGTTTGGGGAAGATCTCAGCATACGACTTTGTGAGATCGCTGGAGTTGCTGACGAACAACGATGGGATGGAAACGGTGGACAAGAAAGGGACGCCCAAGCCACCACCGGTAAGTACAGTGGAGATTTGTGGGGCGATAGAACTGACTTGGGAAACAGGACCGTCGGCGGGCGTTTAGAGCGATTGTGCGACAATATCGCATGATGCAGATGCACAAGAGGGCAGGAAGAGCGCACGACGACTCCGGGGTCTCTGGGACTCGGCAAGGAGAGCTCGCCCTCCCGTGTAGAGCATGCCCGCAGCCAGGGATGAATCTCCCAGAGGGATGGGACCAAATCAATTGGGACGAGATGGACGAAGACCAACAGTAAGTGGATTGGTGGGAGAGCTAAGGAATAACATGAGCTGACGAGCATCTAGGTACAAATATTTCACGTCGCTGTCGGAAGATGCGAATTTCAAGCTGATTAACCGGAATGTTTCGACGGAGGAGCGAGACCCTATTGTGGACGATGGGTGTGGCTATTTCTGTAATTGGGTGGACTACATGGAGCACATCTGCAAGCACGTCGATGAGGAGGAGATTTCGAGTTGCTCCGGTTTTCAGGCGATGTTTTGGCCAATGCGAAGCGGGTGAAGGGTCTGCGAGTAACGGGAATCGGCGGGGTTACCTGCGCTCGTCACAATATGTGGCGAGCAAATGGTATTGGGGACTTGCAAAAAGGGGAACGGTATGCATTTAAAATTGGCGTGAATGAGACGTTACTAATGGTTCGTGCCTTAGTTATTGCAACATGCACTTCTTGTTTGTGGCCTCGCTCCTGGGTATGATTATGAGCTTTCTGGTGTTGTCCTACGATATCGCTTGCCAATTCTCCAAGAACGTTGGACGCGGATGGACAGTTTGCCGGAGAAATATCGCCTGAAGATCAATCGGGCGAACGTCCGCTGGATGGTACCGAACTTCCATTTGCCGCCTCACAAGAAAGGGTGCCACTCACCTTTCTCATTCCATTGGCTATGGGGGGCTGGGCGCACCCATGGCGAGACGGTGGAGCAAAACTGGGAGTTTGTTAATGGCATTGCGGCGTCTACGAAGCTGATGGGACTTGGGGCGAGACATACTGCCCTGGAGGGCCTCTTTGGCTTTCACAACTGGAGGCGGCTAGTTGCTCACCGTATGCATTACCAACCATTATCAGGATTATTCTACAGCTGATGTGTTTGACAGGACGACTCTTGACGCAGAGAATGGCGGAAGGAATAAAAGACGGCCGAGTACACAAAGAGGCATTCAAGGCGTTTAACGATGGGCTTGTAGGATCCGGAGAGGTGGATGTCGAATCGTGGCGGGTATGGGTCGACAAATGGGAGAAGAACAGCATGTAGAAAACGAGAAGGGGTCGCCGTACGAGTTTGAAGAGAAGGTGCGTGCTCAGTCCGCTTTGGGAATGAAGGCTGAGATGGGCAATATAGGTCTGACACTGAAGGAGATTCGTTTGCTTCTGGCGGCGGAAGAGTACACAAAAACTGGAGACGATACGGAGGTGGAGCGGGAAGATACCCCTAGCACGTTCTTAGCTATGGGGATGGAGATTGAGGAGGCACAGTATGGCAGTTCTTTTATTGCAACGTTAACGTGAACTGATAGAGATTGACAGGCGACAGCTTGCTGTGACAATTAAACCGCGGGACCGACACCACACCGACGCAGGAACTGGAGTTCTTACGACGTCGGGCTTCACTGCGGGTGCGGCTGCAGGCGTTCCGCAAAATGCAGATGACCTATATGCCGCGGGTCCGCCACTATCTAACTGCATCCCAAAAGGCGGTGTGGGATGCAGATAACCAGCAACCCGAGGCAACGAGGCTGTTCATGCCCTCCGACCTCTCATCGGATAGCGCTCGACACAAGGCCTGTGCCCCGGGGCTCGATGGTGTGGAGAAACGACTTCGGGAGGGAGAGGCTCAGGAGGCATTGACACAATTGCGTCAGGGGCTGCGCACACGCACAATGACGAACAGATTCAAGATTCGAAACTGGACGGGCCAGCGGGCGCTTACGCGGGGGCAAGGGATCTTGCGGCAAATCAATATCAAGATTCACAGTGCTA
This sequence comes from Mycena leptocephala, assembly GCA_029378395.1. Lineage (NCBI taxonomy): Eukaryota > Fungi > Basidiomycota > Agaricomycetes > Agaricales > Mycenaceae > Mycena > Mycena leptocephala. The sequence goes on along the minus strand of JARJLF010001433.1, from coordinate 41,400 downwards.
AACTACGATATCGGTATGCGCGGCAGGCCCTGCTAAAACTGAGGGGCCATGGGGAATGGGAAAAGATATATCGGGTTTTGCTGGATGAGGATGTGCGGGCACTGAATGATCGGGCGCTACGGGAGGAGGAGGAGGCGCGTGATGAACATCTAGGCGCGCTAGGCGTGGCTGACGGGCTTGCGGCAACTGGGGCGGTGGCCATGGGCGAGGGTCATCGGACGTTGTCCTGGATCTGGTATACGGCATCAACGGCAGAGGAGGGCGATGCGAAGCTTCATGAGGGTATGTGATGCTGTGGTGATGTGACATACCTTAATCCCTTGTCTCTAGCTCTCCGGGTCGAGTGGGCTAAGGCGTATTCACAGTCGAACCGATGGCGGGAGGATTTGGTGGTCGTGGAGGAAGAGATGAGGCGGACAATCCAGTTTGGATGGTTTGCGGAGCGACAGTGGTTGGAGAGAGTGACAGCAAGAACCGTTATGCTGGGACGGTCGGTGCCAATTGACGCAGCGGTTAGGGAGGGTGCAAGGGCATATGCACTGGAGCAAGCTGATCGGGAGAGACGGACATCTGCGAAGCTAGAGCGGGACTGGGCACCGATTCGGGCTAAGGCTGGGGCGTATCTGAAGGGGGAGGATATGTCCAGGTTGCCAAACGTTGTGGTGGAGGTTGATGAGGATCAGTTACGTTGGGCAGAGGCAAGGGTGTATGCGGAGGAAGAGGGAGAAAATGATATGTATCAGTAGATTGTATTCGACTGGATATTCAAGGTTGAGTCACAGAATATAGGAAACCAAGGAAAAGTATTTCTTGTAGCTTCTATTACCGATTAGTATGGTCTTTGGTGTGGCTTTTATTGCCATCATCTAGTTGCGGCCGAGTTCGAATCCTTAAGGTGTTTTTTTTTTTCCTTTTTTTTTTTTTGCCCAGATGATGAACCACTTCCTCTGTCGACGCTCTTGGCCTTGGTATGGCATTAAAGATTCATAGAGTGGAGAGAGTGGAAAGAGTCAGCAGAAGGCTATGGAAATGCCCTCGGGGATACCCGGGATGTCAATGTAAGGATGATGCTTTGGTGCAATGTTGCTGTGTTGCAGATCTGTGAAGAACACGAGATAAGATACTGAGGAACACAAGATAAGATACTGAGCAGCCAGATATGATGGCATTAGTGGCAAATGTACAGTGTTATGATGGGAAACATGATGGGAACATGTTTTACTGATGGCCGGAGCTGGGCATCATAAAGGAGTACTATTTGGGAAAGCCCGGGATGCCCGAGAACAGTTTATATAAGCAGGGGAGGATAGCAGAGAGCTTATCCATGAGGGCGGAAAGTTCGTCGGACATTGTAATGTACAGTCAAAGGACTGGCTGTGAATCAAGGGGAATATTGCAATACATGTTGCAGTTATTACAGTGACATTGCAATATTGACACTTCCATTGGTGGTGCAACCACGTAGATCCTCGCCCCAGCTGAGCACCCACACTCTGCTCACCTCTCAAGGTTACATGAGCCCTGGTGAGGGTGACACGCCTCCTTTGCTAGGATTACAGGCTCAAGCCCGAACGCACGTGCTCGCCCCAGGCTCGATACCCGCTTATTGACGACGACACTCGTAGCGTCGTCTAACGGATCTCCTCTCGTGAGAAGTTCCATCCTTTGAAGCCACTCTACTTCACAGCGAGGCGGGGAGGAAGCACGAGGCAGAAATGTGGCGAGCAGGCACGCGAAGGGATCTCGCTTGTCAAGGTGGAAAGAGCGAGCAGACGTGGGAAACAATGAGCGGTGCAGCGGAAATGCGGCGAGCGGGTGGCGCGGGCGAAAGGATACAAGTGAGCGGCAGAAAAGCGAGTTAAAACGGTGTTGCGGAGGTGGTGCAAATCAAAGTGCGAAGTGTGTAGCGCAGCGGAGAAATACGGAAAAGGGAGCGGGGACGCAAGAACAGGGAATTCTACATGAACAGAGCATTATGCGGCGGTCTCGAATGGCGGTGCAGTTTGCCAGTGATACCTTTACCAATGCTTATGTCACTGTGTATTATTGGAAGTTCCACTATCGTTTTTATCCTGTTTTGAAGGTGTCCATTTTGATGATTCTCTCTGCTATCCGTCCGCACTATTGTTTTTATGTCCTGCTTGTTTTGGTCTCCTCTTTATTCTTGTTGCGCATTTGGGCGGTCGCCAGAGTCGACACGTAGTGGAGGCTCACAACATGTTACAAAATTCAGGGAAGGCTAGACTTTTGGGCAGATTCTCCTCTGTACTTTAGAATAGCGAACTGTATGACCAGATATTCTCTGGGGCGTATCAAAATCCTCTAAATAAACCACACACATTTTACTGCTATCACAGTCTCACGCAGCGACACCATTATCTCCCCCAAGGACGAACACTCTCTACTTGCCCTTACCACCACCACCTATCGGCACCTAGCAGAGGCTAGTGTTGCCACGACTCGATAAGTCGAGTCGTGACTTCGAAAGTCGACTTAAAAATAGATTCGACTCGACTTGACTCGACTTGTAGGTCTAAGTCAACTTGGGTCGACTCAAGTCGACTCCAGAGCCCATCACTTCAGGCAGCCCCCAAGTGGTACCCTCTTGGGGTATATATGCAAACCAGAATAAATACCCCAAAAGGGTCTCAGATTGTAGGGAGTGCCCACAGGCTTCTAAATGTGGGCGTGCCCATGATTTCAGCCTTTTGCACAGCTGGGCGGCCCAACCAGGGTTCTTCCCTGCGCTGGGCAGGCCCTCAAAAGTCACGCGTCACACTGGTTTCTTGGGGTCCTGGTTGGGCGGGCCCACCAAATGCTGCTGCTACTGCCCACGCAGCGGCAGAAAATTTGCCCTTTTCACTGCTGTTGCTATGTTTTGTGTATACAGGCTGGCTATTGCTAAGCCTGCTCAAAAAAGGGTAAATCAAATGTTCCTGCAGCTGCAGGCCTAGCACTGCGCAGCGGGAGAAAAATTCACCCGTTGGCTACATTTTCATGGATGAATTGGTCCTGCAGCTGCAGCACCCAGCACCGCGCAGCGGGAGAAAAAATTACCTGTTTGTTGGCTATGTTTTCATGGATGCTGAAGGTGTCTGTTCAGCAAGCTTCAACAGCAGCACTGCAGAGTCGGAGAAAAAATGGCCCTTTTTGCTATTAAAAATCGTAGCACGTAGAGCTTTTTGTTTTCGCGAGTCAGCAGCCGTGACATCAAAGCACGCTCCGAAAGACTCACAATTCTCGAATGCCTATATACTGGGATGCTGCTTGCTCATGAGATATCATTGAGTTTTGTTTGTTATTAATATACCAATCGAACTCAATACGGTAACAAAAAAGAACTCCTGGGCATGCCCAATCTACTATGTGGGCCTGCCCATTCTCCCTTTGGGCAGCCCCATATGGAACCATGGGCCCGCCCACAGCAAATGCTGGGCACGCCCACCATACTGTGGGCATGCCCACAGGTACCCATGGGTGTGCCCAATTATACGGTGGGCACCCCCATAGGTAATCATGGGCGTGCCCATATAATACCTTGGCATGCCATACATACCTTGGGCATGCCCATACAATACCTTGGGCATGCCCAACTTCACTAAACTAGTAATGGGCACGCCCATTCATATCACTTATCTTATTGCTGTCTTTAAATTTTTCTAGATAAAATATTGCTTGTTCTTCACACACACAAGCTAAACGAAACAAAAGTATGAATTATATACTTACCTGACTTCACAACAAAAAAAAAGACTTGACAAAAAAAAAAAAAGGACAGCCTTGAATTCTAACATGTGCAAACAACCGCTACGAACCCAAAAAGGCATGAATTCTGAACGTAATATCATTGGCTTCATATTTTAGCAAGATACTTAATCTCAGTCATATTTAATCTATCGAAGTACATTATTTCTATTTAAACACCTCCCGATGTTGCAGACCTAAAGCTATTACCACTTCTCCAAAAAGCCGCTGAGTTGTTAAAGGCCAGCTCCCGATCCTAACACGTGCAAACAACCGCTACGAACCCAAAAAGGAAATTCTTCATTTTTTTCAGTGCTAAGTGCTTAACATTTCACGGTTGGGTCCTACAGAATGCATGGTTCATATATTCATTCTTGGCCACAACAAAATATCAAGTACAGTAGTCATACATATAGTCATGCATACACAATTAAACTCGGGCATAGAATGCAGCAGCCGGGACTGTGGCTCCTGACGCCCGTGTCAGTGAACGGATCCGTGCCTCCGCAACGGCTGCCTTGATCTCAGTGCGCCAAATCTCATCTGCAGCATCATGAGCCCTATAAAACAGTATGCAAAACAAAAAAGAACTTACGCTGGCAAAATACCTCTAAGCAACGTTCGTCCAGAGGGTTTTCGTACCATTTATTGGGTATGCTGAACTTGAACTTGGGCTTGTCTAACGTCGGGCCAATATCCAGGTTCTTCTCGTCCAGAAACAATGCAAAATGTTCGCGCACTGGAAATGCATAGTCAGCGCGACATTAAAATAAAATAAAACCACGTACAAAATGCATCAAACTCGGCTCGACGCAGGTCCATCCCTTTGAAAGGATTCTGGACCGTTATGTGGCACGCCTGGCGACCTACGATTTTACCCCACCGCTCGTTATCATTGCCGCAGACACGGTCCAGCATCTTCAGAACCGCCAACTGCTTGCGCCGTTTGTCGAGGAGGTCGTCCCAGAAGTCGTTAATCTTGAACTCGACGCCGAACTCCGCCAAGTACTTGTCTGTGGCGTCGAAATACGCTTGGAACGGGGCGCGGTTACTGAAGACAGTGAAGTCGGCTGACTTGGCATTAGCACCTTATAGGCTCAGGATAACCAGTTAAATGGTGGGTCCATCCCACAGGTCTAATGTGTTATCCTGTGGGTAACCATATAGGGAAGTTCGGGTGATCCCGGGTATCCTCGGGTACTGCAGCATGTCGGTGGCCATCATCTCCGCAACTTTCGGCTTCCTCGGCAACATTTCCACGCCTCTGGGTAAGGCTTATCTACTTGTACAAGGCAAAAATAATAGTTTATCTTTTAAAATAACAAAAAAATACTAATATTTCAATTAAAATGGTTGAATTTGATGGCTGTCCGCATTGGGTTTGGATTGATGAGCCCGGCCATTGCCTTAAAATTTGATGGCTGTCTGTATTAGGGTGCTATAGCTGCCTGTATTGGTTGCAATTGATGCCTGGTGGCTTTAAATCATAAATGCCAATATTGGTTCAAAAAGCGCCGGCTCTTGGAAAGTATTTTGCATTTTGCAGGCCAACAGGGCCATCAATTGCAAAATGGTATAGATGACTCTTGTAGCCCTTGATGAGCTCTACAATTTAGGTATAGGGATCAAAGGTTTGGCCGATGACCTTCCCTTTTGGGACACTACGCTTTTCGCCCAAAAAGGAAATTATCTACGTCAACCCTTCCCTGGCTCATAATTCAACGGTTTTGGATGATCTAACCTTATAGGCATGTTGTTATAGGTTCTTTGAACCCAACTGGGACACACTAGAGCATACTACCATGCAATAACAGGATGAAAATAGCGAAAAATTGAAATATTGGATCAGGGCATAATATCTTGGGGATATTCCAATAGATGTAGCTCCTGGCTACATTAACTTGTCCCCTTGTGTTCAAAAGATACCCTCCAGGTAATAGATCATATGCTGATGCTGAAAAACATCGCAATTTGGCCACACAACAAAATAGTGTTTTTGCATGTTTTTATGCCTCCTCATTCTGTTACACATCCAGAAATATACCCTTTGGACTTGGTTCATGTATATCTATTGGAAAGATACACCATTTGTACTCAGAGCAGGTAATATCTCATGATTTAAGGTGATCTTCTATCATATTCCTGTCCACCATATTCAGCATGCCACAGTGGCATAGACAGGGTTCTGAATGCTCCTACTGACTCTCCCAAGCCATATGAACAGTTCCTAGCCAAAATTCGCACCAATATATGGTGATAAACCTCAAAAGTGTCAAATGACAGTTTTGGCTTGTTTCATGAATAGGGCACTATGGAGACCAGATAGTGCGAAATAAACAATGGGAGTGAGCTCAGACAGTTCAAATAAGTCAGATTGAGTATTTTTTCAAGTGTTTTGGCGAGGTTTTGGCTGAATGCCATTTCCGAGGATATAGGTTGGAGAGCAACTTTTGAGCTATATGCTGGTCATGCTTCGAAACACCATCTGGCCAAAACTGGGCCAAAACACTTGAAAAAATACTCAATCTGACTTATTTGAACTGTCTGAGCTCACTCCCATTGTTTATTTCGCACTATCTGGTCTCCATAGTGCCCTATTCATGAAACAAGCCAAAACTGTCATTTGACACTTTTGAGGTTTATCACCATATATTGGTGCGAATTTTGGCTAGGAACTGTTCATATGGCTTGGGAGAGTCAGTAGGAGCATTCAGAACCCTGTCTATGCCACTGTGGCATGCTGAATATGGTGGACAGGAATATGATAGAAGATCACCTTAAATCATGAGATATTACCTGCTCTGAGTACAAATGGTGTATCTTTCCAATAGATATACATGAACCAAGTCCAAAGGGTATATTTCTGGATGTGTAACAGAATGAGGAGGCATAAAAACATGCAAAAACACTATTTTGTTGTGTGGCCAAATTGCGATGTTTTTCAGCATCAGCATATGATCTATTACCTGGAGGGTATCTTTTGAACACAAGGGGACAAGTTAATGTAGCCAGGAGCTATATCTATTGGTATATCCCCAAGATATTATGCCCAGATACAATTTTTCAATTTTTCGCTATTTTCACCCTGTTATTACACTGTTATACAAGCTAATGTGTCCCAGTTGGGTTGAAAGAACTTAGAACAACATGCCTATAAGGTTAGATCATCCAAAACCATTGAATTATGAGCCAGGGAAGGGTTGATCTAGAGAATTTCCTTTTTGGGCGAAAAGCGTAGTATCCCAAAAGGGAAGGTCATCGGCAGAACTTTTGATCCCTATACCTAAATTGTAGAGCTCATCAAGGGCTACAAGAGTCATCTATACCATTTTGCAATTGGTAGCCCCGTTGGCCTGCAAAATGCAAAATACTTTCCAAGAGCCGGCACTTTTTGAACCAATATTGGCATTTATGATTTAAAGCCACCAGGCATCAATTGCAACCAATACAGGCAGCTATAGCACCCTAATACAGACAGCCATCAAATTTTAAGGCAATGGCCGGGCTCATCAATCCAAACCCAATGCGGACAGCCATCAATTTCACGGCAATGGCCGCATTTTAATCAATATTATTTAAATGCTATTTATTTATTGTTTTTTTGCGGCTGTGGCAGCCTGCTGAAGATGCCATCAGGACCCATAGAAAGGCAGCAGCACAGCTATGTGGCTGTGTGGCAAGCTCCATGAAATAACGCAATAGGCCTGTGGTATCAGCCCACTATTTAACTGGTTAATCTGACCATATGAGCTGCCACCGTGCGTGAGAAAGACGCAGCTTGGAAGAAACTCGAAGCCGTGAATAAATTGAAGGAGAAGTTCATGTGGACCCGTTTGGCCGACTTCCGGATGCCACCACCATCACCTCGTGAGTTTTGTATTGAATTCTATCCCTATTTTCGCTGATACACCTACCCTTTGTTAGCGCCCCAGCCCGTTGTTAGAGACGCTAGAGTTTCTGGCCAGGCGCCGCCGGCCCACCGTGTTTACACGGCGAAGATCCCCTCTGGCCATCCTTATGACTACAAGACTCGCCGTGCGAAGGGCTCAACCAGCGCTACGGTAGATGTAGATGATCCTGTTGCAGATGCTTTCTACAATTATGCTAAATAATTGGTATTCTTACAGCATTGTCTTGTTATCTTTTTACAACTTTGTCTTGTGTCTTTATGCTTTCATTACTTTGTATTGTTCCCATGTAGTTCGTTTAAATGATATCTTTTGCTTGTGCTGAAGAGTTGAATACTTGGCAATGAGAAAGACGAAAAATTTCCTTTTTGGGTTCGTAGCGGTTGTTTGTACATGTTGGGATCGGGAGCTGGCCTTTACGAACTCGGCGGCTTTTTTGAGAAGTTGTGATAGCCTTAGGTCTGCGACATGGGGAGGGGTTTAAATAGAAACAATGTACTTCAATAGATTAAATATGACTGCGATTAAGTATCGTGCTAAAATATGAAGCCAATGATATTACCTTGAGAATTGCTGCCTTTTTGGGTTCGTAGCGGTTGTTTGCACATGTTAGGATCCAACACTGTCCTTTTTTTTTTTTGATAAGTCTTTTTTTTTTTTGGTCAAGTCAGGTAAGTATATAATTCATAGATACTTTTGTTTCGTTTAGCTTGTGTGTGAACAACAAGTAATACTTCATCTAGAAAAATTTAAAGACAGCACTAAGTGATATGAATGGGCGTGCCCATTTACTAGTTTAGTGAAGTTGGGCACGCCCAAGGTATCATATGGGCGTGCCCACCGTATATTTGGGCACGCCCATGGGTGCCTGTGGGCAGGCCCATGATTCCATATGGGGCTGCCCAAAGGGAGAATGGGCAGGCCCACATAGTAGGTTGGGCATGCCCAAAAATTATTTTTTGTTGCCGTATCAAGTTCGATTAGTATATTAATAACAAACAAAACTTAATGAATATCTCATGAGCATCTCAGTATATATATATACATTTTCAACAACAATGAAAAGGTGGAATGTTATGGCGAGACTTGGGTTTTTTGGATCAGGCTAGATGAACAGATGCACAATATGGAAATATAACTACACCTGAAATAGCAAAAAGGGCCATTCTTTCTCCCACTCCGCAGAGCTGTTGAAGCGGGCTGAACAAACACCATCCAGTATCCATGAAAACATAAGCAACAGATAATCTTTTCTGCTGAGCATGCAGCTGCAGGACCAATTCATCCATGAAAATGTAGCCAACGGGTGAATTTTTCTCCCGCTGCGCGGTGCTAGGCCTGCAGCTGCAGGAACATTTGATTTACCCTTTTTTGAGCAGGCTTAATAATAGCCAACCTGTATACACGAAAACGTAGCTAACAGCCATGAAAAGGGTAAATTTTTCTGCCGCTGCACGGGGCAGGAGCAGCAGCAATTAATGGGCCCGCCCAACCAGGACCCCAGATACCAGTGTGACGCATGACTTTTGAGGGCCCGCCCAGCACAGGGAAGAGCCCTGGTTTGGGCCCGCCCAACAGTGTAAAAGGCTGAAATCATGGGCACGCCCACATTTAGAAGCCTGTGGGCACTCCCTACAATCTGGGACCCTTTTGGGGTATTTATTCTGGTTTGCATATATACCCCAAGAGGGTACCACTTGGGGGCTGCCCGAAGTGTCCCCTGTGGCGCCAGGAACAGCCCAATCTCAGGGTATGTGTTTTCTCATTTTCCAGATTCATCCCGCTGATTTTCACCAGCCCCGCCCCCGCCCCCGCTGCCCACTGCTGGTGCCGCCCCCGGCTTCTTTCAGACCACGGGCCCCTGGGTTGCTGGAAACCTCTACACCGTCGTTCCCACCGCGCCACTCTCCCCCGTTCCCGACCAAGGCGAGCGTTGGTTCTCGGTGACTCGCGGCAAGTATGTTGGCTTGACCAAGAATTCCGCGATCTCGCTCAACGCTGTCACTGGTGTTTCCACGGGGATGACGGCGAGGTTCAGCACTCAGACGGAAGCTATCAGCAATTTCAACGGCGCTCTGCACTCCGGCGTTGTCGCCATCCTTTAAGATGTGGTGAGTCTGAATTATTGTACTTCCCTTCTTTTTCAAATGAGTTCAGCTCGCTTTAGCCCCTCAAACCCTCGCGCGTAGCATGCGAGCGTCGTGATGTTTCGTAGTCGTGTAGTGCCGTCCTCCAACTTTCTTCGTCGCGTAGCATTTCTGTGAATGATATCGTGATTTTAGTGTGAGATAATTTTGGATACATCAATCGGGCATCGACTTCTCAAATCTCATCTTCCTCCTTTTGGACGATGATCTCCTTTTCTTCTGATTTGGCAGAGCCTCTCACTGGCTGGACCAGCGAGCTTTATACCCTACTCACCAGAACTGGATTCTCAGCATCATGACTCAGCTCCCCCCTACGCCGTCCCCCCCCCCTCCCTACGACGAGGACGACGCTGAGCTTCTCAGACTGCTCGCCGCAATCCACCTCACTGAAGCTGAGATAAACGATGTGGGACCCGCCACCCCCCCTCCGCCTATCCGCCCACGCACCCCCCCTCAAGTGCCCGCCTCCCGAGAGCGACTATACAGTTACCAGACCCCCACCAGGTCCAGAGTGGTCGTTACGCCATCCTGGTGTGTTACCTGCTCAAGTATTTACTGTCTTCCACCCAGCCCTAACCTCTTTCCAGGGCCGAGGCCGCCGGAGAAACTTAATGTGTTTCAGGCGCCTCTCCGCGCCGCCTGACCCCGAAATCCAAACCCCGCGTCCACAAGGACGGATATGCCATCTTTTCAGGCCTCAGAATCGGTTCATTCCATCTCTGGTACGTATCTCTGACATTTGCTCAAATATTCCCTCTAAAGTACTCCACAGGAAGGATGTTCAGCCTCTCGTGACTCACGTCCCCAACAGCTTGTATGAAGGGTACCGTACATTTGCCCAGGTGCAAACTGCCTACGAATACGCTCGGGACAAAGGCTGGACTCGCGTTATCACGGTTTCTCCGGACTCACCCTCGCGCTATCCTGTCGCACGGCTCCCTGTCCCCGTCCACCTCGATTCTACCCCAAACCCTCTTCACGACTCCAACAATCCTCACGCACTTTGGTACATTGTGTATTGTGGAATAACCCCAGGCGTATATGGTTCCAAGTAAATGTTATTCTATGTCTGGCCCTCACATCCTGTCTCACTGTGTTTCTCTTCAAAGCCTGGAATGCAGTCTGCACACGCTTGGATTGCGCGGCGCCACATTCGACTCGTGCACCAACAAAGACGACGCGATCTCTCGCTTCCAAAATGCTCTTGCGCACGGGCAGGTAAAAGCTCTCTGTCCTCTGTATATCTAGCCACTTAGCTACGTGCACAATGAATATAAGACTTCGTCCTCGCTAGTCCACCAGTCTGAGAGTCACTCATCCGAAAGTCCCTCAAGAGTCGCACAGCCACTAAAAGCTTATTCCAATAATATTGCACACCACCGTACTTTCCTCTCTCTCCGAACCGTGGCTGGCGCAGAAATACATCAACCATCCCACTCGAAATGTTTCGACCTTCAGCTCCGACGCGCTATACTGTTCGTTGTTCACCTGCCGTCACACTGCGTCACTCCTCTGACTCTCTTCATCTGCCTTGATGTCGTCGGCCGCGCTTCCGCAACTCGTCACTCAATATCAGCAGATGTGATTTTCTTCTCCAAGTCTCTTCACTGTCCAACCCACATGTCTGTCTAGGCTTCGTAGGAAGGAGGAACAACGGGCGAAAACGAGAGCCCGCATGGCCAGGTGCGGTATTGTACTGAATCACATCACCGCCCCATAACTCATTGTGTCCCAGGCTCCGTTCACACCTCAAAGAGCTCCCTGCCGAGGAGCAGGAGCCTTTTAAGGCGCATGCGCGAGACGCCCGCGCCTGTTACCGAGCAACGTGAGCCCGCTGATTACTTGTCAGCAGCATCTCACCATTTATCGTAGTCGCCATCAGCGAGACCAGAATCTGATAGCAGCGTACCATAAGGCCATGTACGTGACCAGGCCCTCCCTTGCCCATACTCTCTTACGCGGTCCACAGCCAATATCAAACCCTCCCGACGGATGATGGGGACGATGGATCTTGTCATTGTGATATGCCTCCCGATTGCGATATGCCTCCCGACGGACTTGTGCTCGGTCAGACGCGCCGCGATTGGGAACGTCGTATCTAGCTCCGTTGTCCTCGCTCTGCACCATGTTTTGATTTGCTGTCTCGCTGCTTGCAATTATGATCTTTTGAAAACCATTCATTCGTCGCTAAGTACCATCTACTACAAATCCGCCAACTCTTTGGCATATTTCAAGTGAAAGATCTTCCAGTCTTTGCGCGCTGCTGATTCATTTTTGTGCATCCGCTGGCATTCCGTGAGGTCACACCCGCACATCCCAGGAGGAAGGTCGGCGTCCGAGTCCTCCCCATTATTATCTTCAAAACCGCTTGCGCGAAGACCACGACATCGACGCTGGTTCTCGGTGAGAGGTGTCTCAGTGGCGCAACGCTTGCGCGATAGCAAACAGGGACCGAGAGCCGCGCGAGGCGCATCCCCGTATTTCTGCGCGACGCGAGGTTTTTGTGGTGGAGGACGGCCTTCGTGACGTTTCTGTGTTTTAGCCATCTGCGGTCTCGCTATCTTCTCGTCGAAGGCTTCCGTCCCATTGGCAACAAGATAGGCCCTGCAAGTCTTCGTCAGTAGAGAGTTCGGGTATATTGCGCGATGGTACATACTTAGCTCGGCGTAGAGTATCTGTAGCGCGGATCTCCTCCCGATGCCTAAGGTCTTTGGGGTAGAGGAACTGGCAGCTGCAATTGGGGGGGCGGACACGTACTTTTCGCGATACCTCGCCGCCGAAGCCCGTGCGCGCAGACGCTGAATTGAAGGCTCCCCGTCCGCAATCACCTCCTCCCTCTGCCGAGCACGCAATCTGTCCCATTTGTGTGTATTAGTGCTAAGATATTAACCTAGACGCTAGAATAAATAAAGGTGTACCTCCTCGAGTGTTCCCGGGCAGCAGAACGCAGACTTTCAGAATTCCTTCCAACGATGATGAGCAGCTGTATATTGGGTACAGACGCGCTGGCCACGCACTTGGAAGCATAACGTTGGAGGGAGTCTTGTCGATGCTTTGCTTTGGTCTCGGCATCAAGCGGCCGTTGGCCGCGAGCCATGGTGGTGCAAGGAAATGGTCGGAATTGAGGAAAGATGCCTATAACGTATTTGGATCTTGACAGAATTTGGCTCTTGGCGGTGAGTTCGCGATCGCTTTGATTCAACCGCTACATTCCGTAGTCCTCTGCGCCGATTAAAATCCCAAAATATTGGAGGAGTTTAGTGGGTGCGTATCCTCCTTGGAGTACACTTTGCTTATTATAAAGATTTTCCTGGACGCTCGTATTTAAATTTTGCTGTCAGTAAAAAAACCAAAAAGGCTCAATCGACGTTATATACTGGTGGAACCTCGTCCCCGAAGTTTGAGACCAGACGCCTTCGTCGATAGCTCGATATAAGCACTTCAAAGAAACAGTGAGTTCGCGATCACAAAAGTGATCACCCTGCTGCCGCCGAATATATTACCACATACAGTATACCTCGACTCTTTGGATTTGAGTATTTAATTCAATGCTTTCTTGACTGTGGGATGTTCGTATATTGAAATATCACACTAATCAACAGATGAACGCCGAGGCCAACACGAATAGGTAAGGTAACTGGGGTATGTATGGGAGAGAAGCACACAAAGAGCGATCGAAGGTACGTTAAAGGCCAGCCAGGTACGACGGGGTGCGAATAAACGAGATTGTCAGAAAAGAAAAAGGAGGGTCGGGTCGGGGATGAGGTATCTCGCAATGCATATACGCATATACACGTTAAAAAGGGCTGGTGGGAACAACGGGGTTTCTCGGGAACCAGAGGCCAGACCAACTGTAGTTGACGACGCTGGTGTCGCGCCACTCCGGATGGTCCCACGCGATTGCAGCTTCATTGTCGTAGTTGCGAACAGGCTCCTGTGTCATGACAGCCTCGTAAGTGGGGCACTTCCAACTGACCTCCAGCCATCTACGGACGCACACGTAGCAATGGCCATGGCCACAGCGGTATCTAGATGTAGGTTAGCGAAAGAGGGGCGACAGTTAATGGTATACCCCTTACGAAACAGGGTGGGACTTGATGTGTAGACAAATATCGCATTTGTGATGCGGAAGCAGAGAGCTCCGAGGAGGGGGACGTCTGCTGGTCATGTACATGTCCTTGTCACTCAGCGGCGGGATACGAAAAATCCTGAAGGCCTGCCCGCCCATGCCGTGCCTGGGCAAATGCTTGGGCCTGACGCGAGTGGCAGCGCTAGATGGCGCCGAGCGATCTGCCAGCCCATACGGCCGATTGTTGGCAGCGTCTCGAGCAGCTCTGGCGTGGGGGCGAGTGAGTTGGAGGATCGCGGAAGGCGGTCCGCCATATATTAGCAGGATACGACCTGTCAGCAGATGCTCAGCAGGGACGGTGGTAACATTGGAACAAAATGACTTACCAGACAGAGATCTTCTGCGCACAGGGGACTCTGCAATTAATCAGCATAGAAACGCGGCGACCCAAAAAGAATTGTCGGTTAACCTGGACTGACAGGTCCATTCTCGTCCAGAGTGCGAACGAGGGCTTCGTTCTCGACCGGACTTTTGAGCGAGGTACCGAGGTCAGTGGTGACGGAGAGCGGAGGACGTGGGGCGATGGAGTAGACTCCTCCAGGGAGCCTGCTCATGTCTTGAGGTAGGGAATGTGTCCTACGAGGAACTATATCAGTTTTGGGGGTGAGGAATGGATTATGGGACGGTACACGTACGAAGGATAAAGATGTGCGCTGGGGGAGTCAAACTTCGCTAAGCGACGGAAAATTGAGGCCGGTACTTATACCCCCGCCGGCCATTCGATCCCCACATCAGATTCGAGATTTGAGATACGAGAACAGGAAGGACAGACGCGCCCTACAAAGAGCGTGAAAGATGTCATAGTCACATTCTGTCACGAGTCACATCTGTATGTAATCCGTCCTACAATCCATTTTCGTACCGAAGATCATATTCTACCACTGTGGAATACATCGCCGCCGCTCTCTGTGCCCTAATCTTCAACTCGCTGCTACTATAGTCGACCGCATCTGCTGAAAACCCGTTAGCAACCCAGTCGCAGAGCGCACTCTCGCATGTCTGCGCCAAGATCATTTGGTAGGCCGGCGATTCCACTGCGGTGAACGAATACGGCATCCAGCTGGGCAACAGAAAGGTTGAGCCCGTCGGGAAATTCACCACTTTCTTTTCCTCCCACAAGATTAGCTCTCCCTCTATCGTGTCGTAGTTACCAAGGGAAGTCAGCGCAGACATTCCCGTGGTCCATGCGGCGCTTTCGCGGCGAGGGAAACCGTCAGTAGTAAACCGGTACTGCACTTGAGAGAAGGCAGTCAGCTGACGAGGGCCGCAATTCGGAATGTCGAACGGTAGGTGCAGTCGAAGGTCGTGTTGGAGCGCGGCTTCGATGCAGTCGTTAGCTGCACTCCATGCTCGTGGAGCAACCATCCGTAGCATGGCTACGTGTCCCCAGGTGAGCCGAGGTTGGACGAGGAAGAAAACGAAGACGACGACGAACCATTTTGAAACGAGGTGATCGCTTGAATCGCGGGGGAGCTGCGTAGCTCTGTAAGCACCACATTTTCCATGGACGCCGGATAAGCTCGTATATCCTGGGGACGCTATTGGCACAGGAGATCAGCGTAGTCATTTTTATTACTGGGGGATCTCACGTTTCCTATAGGGCCGCTGCACTGAATACCTGCAGAAATAGCATCCGGAGCGACACAGCGGTGGGCATGGACGCAATCGTGCGCGTCTACCATGTCTTGGCCGGCTTGTATAATCGCTCGTTCCCATTGCAGGCCTTCCACAGGCGAACCGATGTACATGGCCCCGATACGGTCACGCAAATCCACGAAAGGCCCGGGTTGTCTGGTCCGGGGTCAGTTAATTTCTTTTCCTAAGTGAAATACAGATGCTTACTCGTTCCATGTGATGAAGCGAAAGTCCAGAGCTCTGAGGTGAGCGTGCGTGAAAGTGTGGGGCATGGGGCTAAGATCGATCAAAGGTATTTCGAGGACTGGCGGAGTGGCAGGTGGACTAGGAGGAGTAGCCGGTTGGCGGTGCAGCACATAAGGATTGGCTGCCGCAGACGCGTTTTTGTCCCAGAGTTGACAGAGCGTCATTTGCCTCATGGGACGGGGGCTTATGTATGCGTTGGAACTTGACGAAGAATAGCTCGAGTGAGACAAGTCGGAGTCGCCGGAGTCGGATGAGGTGTCCGTGTCCGACTGGGGCCCATCGAGGACGTGCTCGCTGACAGGGGACGACGCACGTTCTGGGGTAAATTCATTGGTGAGGAAATCCGCGAGGTCAAAATCCAAGAACGACAGTTTCCCTCGTCTAGGGAGGGAAAATGAACTCCAGGCAGGGACGAAGCTCATAGGGGCGCGGGGAATATCAAGGCAAGTATTTTTTTTACCCTTTTTCTGGGCGCGCAATAAGTGATGTATATTATCGGTCGGCCAGCAGACAAATACACCCTCCCTTGAGCAGTAAGTGGCCTAACTACAAGATCCGCCCCGGCGGAAATACCGATACGGAGGTAAGGCCAGACAGTTTAAAAGGGATCATTCACATTGCCCTGGAAGTGAGATATTCTCGTGGTGATTTCGCTCATGTCACCTAACAATTGTGAGCACCTAGCCTCGTGTTTTCGGTTTCGCTAAAATGATTTCTACTAGGCCTCGTGCTTGTGTTGTATATGCCAGTCTGGAAACCCCTCTCAACCTTCCCCAAGTTTGCGCGCGCGCCGCCCAACGCTGATCCGTACGACGAGGAGGTACCGGAGCTCCTCCCGATGTCGGACTCTGATGATGACGAATTGGAGAAGGACGGACCCATGTGAGTCGCATGTTCTCGTATCAAATCAATCCCGGTCGATCTTCATACGGAATGGCAGCCCGGGATGTTCCAGTTTCCAACTTGTTTCGATCGACGGCAGCTTCAAGATCGGACGGAAAATCAAGACTCCTCCCTTGGCTGTGCCAGAGAGGCCATTCGCAGACCTGCAGCACGGAGAGGTATTGAACTGGGACCACCTCTTTCTTATGCAGCCCGACGCCGCCCTCACATCGAGCGTATCGTATTCGGCCACGTGCCGTTGGGTGTGCAGATGCGCATGCCACAAGGTCCCGTCTGCACGCTTTTCACGCAACTTCGATTTCTGATTTAGATCTCAGGAACCTCGGGCCAAGTTGTGAGATGTGGTTAGGACTTGGCGGATACTGTAATCGGTCGCGCGATACTCGCATGATACCAGTTCTTCGTGGGCTTAATTGTGTTGCATATGACTACAGGCGAACGTCTAGCGAATCAGAGGAAATTGGTTATCCCATTTACTTGTGTGTCTGAGTCCAATTAGCTGTTGGCCCTTGCCCCCACTCCCCCCAGGCCAAATAACTCCAAGAAAAGGCACCGAGCAGAGGAGTGCGCCCTTGTGCGGCCTAGTCTGTATCAGCATCAAAGAAGTTGCATGCCATCTGATGAGCTTGACGATCCGTGGAAGCAGCACTGCATCTGATGAGATTGACGATCTGTATTACCGTAAGCAACACTGCATCCGCTTTCTGTGGAAGCAACAAGATCCGCTACCGCGGAAGCACAGTGTCAGAATGTCGATGCATGCAAGGTGGACTGGAATTCAAAGGGCAAGGTAAACCAGCGGACACCGTACTTTTCCGTTGAGGCGGGGCTATATACGGACGCGTGGACAAAGTAATGGGAGGGTGACAGAAGCCCCATGCGGCTGAATCAATACAACTCATGGAGGGGGAGTGCGGGCTAGTGCGGGTTAGTTTGCCTTCATCAAAGAAGTCGCATAGCCGTCGCGTCTATTGTCGTGATTAATCATCAGATGCCGCAATGATCGACGCCGCAGAAGCATGAGGAGTGCTGAGGAGTGCGCCTGGTGCGCCTTCATGCTTACTTGTGCGCAGGAGTTTATATGGATGGGCTGCAAGCAGGTATATTTAATTGACTGAATAACGGCGTCTTGGTTTAAATAAGGTCACATAGATGTAAATTGAGGAAGGATCTAATAGTCCTATGGAAACCAATAAGTAAGAGCCCTCGTGAATAATTGACGCAGGAAGAAATTGTGCCTGCCCGAACAACCATCATGATGGGAGGCAGGGTGGAGGCGGAGATGTGGGAGAATCACAATAGCTAGCTAGCGAGAGCGCGTCGTGTTGCGTAAATGAGATCCTGGATTTGCCGAAACAAGAATTCGTATCGGGGAAATCTGGAAGGAATTAAGTTAGGGAAGGTGAAGTCAGGAATTGCAGAAATTTGCCTCTTTGCCCAACCTCCCTGACTTCGCGTGTCTTGCCTCTCTGCCCAACTCTGACTTTGCGCGTCTCCTGTTGTTGACTCCGCCCGCTGGAAAGCGATGGATCGCGACGATGATACCGACAATTCAACCGCCGAATGCTCGAGTGACTTTGAGGAAGAGGAAATGCTAGGAATGATAAGCCGAATTGACGCCGACTGCGACGAGGCAAAACACTGCGACATTTGCCGGACTAAACTGGGACCTGAGTCCGATCCAGGAACACGCGCCTTCCGTTGCTACACTTGCGAGCTCAGTGTGCAGTGCGAGACTTGCTGCTCGCAGTCTCACCTGATCCAGACTCCAACTCATCATATACTCCAGGTAAGTACGCACCTTTTAAATTGACTTTTTTATTTTTTATTTGTTGATGTGCATAATCATAGGAATGGGATAATACCGCGCGCGAATGGGGGCCGCAAACGGGGATACACGACTTCATGTCGACAATGGCGAAGAATTGTGGCCGGTGTGAGATGGAATTGGCAGCGGCAGGGGCAGTGTTGCCGTTCGGGACCGTTCTGTGCCAGGATTGTGGCCCGAATCTTTTGTGCAGTCGCTGTTACCTGCCCCACCATCGCAAAAGACCTTTGCATCGTATTCAGGTCGGTCAACGGCCCGATATTTTGACTAAATGATTGACCCAAGTGCAGGTATGGGACGGCGGATGGCAGCGCTCGACGTTGGCGGATCAGGGCCTCGAGTTTCACTTCGGGCACCAAGGACGTCCGTGCCTGTGGCCTGTGGGAGACGCCGACCCCTTGACGGTAATTGATGCGTCAGGAACGTCTCATCGCCTGAACGTCAAATATTGCGGCTGCGGGCAATTCGAGCCAGGGTTAGACGGCAGGTGGCAGCAGATCCGCGCCAACGGGTGGTGGAGAGCAGGTTTGATACATCCGAGAATTTGCGCGACATTCAACGTTTTGAGCGACGAGTACGAGTACGAGTACAATGTAAACCAAAATAGTCGCGTCTTGAGTGTGTCTTGAAGTGATTCTACTTTAGGCAATATATCACGTGCCCCGGGTCTCTTTCTCGATTCGCTCTCAATGTTTTGGGCCGCGATTCTCCCTGGTGGAGGAGGAATCACCGCGCCATGCGGTGGGTTGATGTGGAAAATAATCTGGGAACTACAAAATCCCCTGGCAACGTCTTTCTTTTTCCCCCACGTTCTTTCTTTGGTCGCTCTTTCATGGAACCTGGCGACATCTCTTTTCGTTCCTCGCGTTTTGCGGACATCTCCTTCGGCATAGATGGCGAACGGCCGAGCCAGTCTACTCGAGCTGGCGATCGGGGAATTCTGATCTCCGACGACGGTGAGAGACACTGCGAGACATTGCGAAATATCACTTACAAGAAACGTCGCGTACGACTTCGCCCCAACAATCTAGACGACTCTCTCGTGGAATGGATCCCTGTCTCAGAGGCCGATCTCGATGGCATTGGAGAAGAGCTAGAGGCTGCGTTGGACGCGATTTCCGGATCCTCGGACTCGGCGAAACGCAAGACATACATGAGCTCTGTGGGTCACTTTTTATCTTGCGAGCCTTTGCATAGTATCTGACCTCAGACAGGACAACCCCATGCTCGAATTCAAAGAGGTTCAGCAGGATGTACTATACGAGATGCTGCGTCTCTGTGGCCTCGCCGATTCCATGGACGATCCTCAGTGCGCGTTGTGCCACGCGAAGCTGGATGCCCATCCGCCTTCCACCACGGCTGGAGCCGCAGGCGACGCTGCTGCGGTCCCGAGTCCAGCCGAGGTTCCAGACCGCCGTATACTTCGCTGCCCTGACTGCGGGGAGTTTCTGCAGTGCAAGACCTGCTGTCTCGCTCGCCATGCGATGACACCGCTTCATTTTCTCAAGGTTAATTGTTGACTGGTGATCTGTGATCGTTATGCCTGACTTTTGATGATGTGCAGGAATGGAACGGAAAACACTGGGTGGACCAAACACTCAAAGGGCTCGGACTCATTTATCGGTTGGGGCACCAAGGCAGCCCCTGCATCGCGCCGGACCCGGCAGTGCGCTCGATGGTTGTACTTGATTCCAACGGAGTGCACCAGATTCGATACAGGCGATGCGGCTGCGACCAGTCCAATTCGTCCAATCCTGTCCGTGAGCTCCTGCGCAACGCGTGGTTCCCGGCGACCGCGACGGATCCCGACACGTGCGCGACTTTCCGGGTGCTTGACGCCTTCCGCCTTTACAATGTGGTAGGGAACCTCAATGGCCATGACTTTGTGACCTCGCTGGAAAGAATGACGAGCGCGGTAGGGTCGACGGGGATGGTGAAGGTACCGGTAAGGATGATGGGACCTTTCTCGGTGAATTGTAATATATACTGACGGTCTTTTCAGGACCGCTACAAGGCGTTTTTGCGAATGGCCCGGCAATACGCCTTCTTGCAGAGAGCTAAGGAGGCTGGGCGAGGCTACGATCCGGAGGGCCTTGGGGCGACGAAACAAGGGGAATGCGCCGTGGTGTGCTGGTCCTGCCCCTTCGAGGGCCGCAATCTACCAACCAATTGGCGCGACGTGGACCCCAAATATAGGTACGTTCTGTGGATTGGCCTGTGTAGCGTGGGCTGAGAGAGACCCGGTGTTTCCAGTTACATGTACAGATTGATACTCGCCATGGACGCGAACTTCAAGCTCAAAAATCGCATCCGTGCGAACGAATGTGAAGATCCCTCGCTCGGCCCTGGGTGGGGGGCATTTGTGGAGCCGACGAGGTACAAGGAACATCTCAAAAAGTATATCGCGGAGAACGATGTGAGTCTCTCATATGTCTATCTGTACGTGCTGGAGTTAATGGCCTTCCGATTTCACTAGACTAGCACCTGCATAGCATTTGCAGCCTTGACGCAGAAAGAGACCAGAAATACGGCTGGGCTGCGTGTGTCGGGTGTTGGGGGCGTCGTGTGCGCGAGGCATGAGTGCGTGCGCCCCAATGGGATTGGGGATCTACAGAAAGGCGAAAGGTATGTCTACGTTCGTTCTTTCCCTGCCTCTTATTGATGCATGAGAACAGATACGCTAATATGGATTACATACTGATGTCCTCCCTCGCCGACTTCCATCTTGACGAGCTCACGGTTTCGTACGATATCGCGTGCCAGTGGCGCAAGCATCTCCTGGAACGCATACTCAAGCTGCCCGGAGAGATGCAGCTCGACTTCGAGAAGTTCCTTTTCGAATGCGGGCTGCCTGTCTGGCATGCGTCGTCGCACGAGGGGGAGTGCACCAACCGCAACAGTCTGAGTTTCTTACCTGGTGTGGGAAAGACTGATGGCGAAGGCATCGAGCGGTTATGGGCGGAGCTGAACGCATTTTCATACCACACGAAGAATATGGGACTGGGCCATCGTGCGGATACACTGGAGGACAAGATCAGTTACCATAACTGGATGAAAAACCTGGGTCAAGGTAAGTGCGAGTATGATCAACGTGAACACCGCTAAAGTACTATTCAGCAAACATCCTCCGACGTAAGCTAATGGTAGCAGTCGCCGAGCGCACAAGACAAGTTGCCGCGTGGAAGGAGGTGAATAAGAGCATACCTTCTGCGGTGAGGGCGGACTGGCAGGAGCGCGTAGACGCGTTTCTTGCTGACCGGACCAAACCTAATCCGTACCTCCTCAGCGCGAAAGGTATGTGCGATGATATGGTGAAGCGGAAGTACTGACAGGTTGGGTAGATGGTCCTACAGAGGCGGAGATCCGGGTCATGCTGAAGCATGACGAGGAGGAGGCGGCGGCGAAAGGGGTGGCGCCGTTGCACGGGACAAGTGCGACCGCGTTCCTGACAGCGGGCTTACAGCTGGAGGATACTCAGTGAGTCCCGTCGCTACTTAGACGTAACAAGTATTGACGCGAGAGTATCTCCTCAGGCGGCGAATCAAGGCACAGATCTCGGGGATGACGCTCGTCACAGCGGATCGCGAGAGTAAGATTCAAGAGCACCGCTTGGCGCTCCTCGCGAAGTTGCGGCCTTTCCGTGCGCTCCAACAGATCTATACCCCCGCCGCAATACGTGCAGTAGAAAGGGTGGAACGTTCTCGCAACCCCGAGGCCCCGCCGGTGAAGGCAGAGAATATCCGGCTGTTCCTCCCGTCGGATCTCACGGAAACGGAGCGGGCAACGTGCCAGGACGGCCTCACGGAGATGGAGGCGAAGCTGCGCGAGGCGCAGTGCAACGACGCGTTGGTCACCTTGCGCGCACGCCTCCATGCCAAGCGGCATGTTCTTTACTGGAAATTCGGCAATGTCAGCGGTCAAAACGGGGCGACGAGGTCACAGACCTTGGTGGGGCAGATCAGCGACCGCATCCAGGCGACGGCAGAGAAGTATCGTGGAGCCCGGCGCGCCTTGCAGAGTCTGAAGGGCGGGAACTACGCGCCGCAGCTTAGAGCGCTGAAGGAGAGCGACCTGACGCTCGACAGCGATGTAGTCAACGATGAATCGGCTGCGAGGAAGAAGTTATCGATGGTCGCAGCGGGGAAAGGCGCCCGGACTCCGCGCCACATCGCGGGGACATCGAAGACGGTCTTGTCATGGATCTGGGCGACGCGCGGGGCCCTGGACGCAGAGGAGCAGAATTTACATGAATGTGAGTACATGCATCATATGTGGCTACTCCGTCTCATGATGCCGCAGCGTTGCGTGTTGAGTGGGCGTGGGCCAAGGCACGCAAGAATCGCTGGGAAGAAGAGGTAAATATTCTGCGAGAGGAGATGCGCCGTGTCCTGCGGTATTTGGACTGGGAGCGGGGTGTGTGGGAGGAGCGAGCAGTGTTGATGGATGAGCGCAGCCTATTACCTGCGGCCACGCGGGCGGGATTAGAGGTGTACGCATTCCAACAGGCGGACCTCCACCGCGACCTGCGTGCCTTCTTCTACAGCGAGCTAAATGTCTCCCTTGGGGATGCCGCTGCCTCCGAGACGCTCAACGACGACACCGCCACTGATTTGAATGCGCTGTTCAATGGAGGGGAACAATCCGAAAGTGCGTAAATTCTTTTATTTCATGACACGGCCTGATATCTCGGTCTAGCAATCGCAGCCTAGTATTAATACGAGTGTAGGTAGAGGGCGTAAGGATGCAAAGTGTGTGATGGGAGAGATGTCAATATGCCGCGTAGTACTTTGTCTTAATTTATACCCCGGCTTTATACACGTTGCCATCAAAGAACGGCGTTGCTGTGTCCTGCGTGGAGCGGAGGTGTGGGACGGTATTTTAAATGTAAATGGGAGGCCGGGGTACAGTGTCATCGTGGTGGTTTAATTGAGAAAGAGCGGGACCTGCTCGCTTAAGGTGCGGTATCACGCTGAGCCGGAACGGTGTCGGGATGAGGGTGGACGACGGGCAGCGGGGAGGCGGGACAAACAGAGTTGTGGGCGGGGGAGGCAGATCGTATGAGTACAGCGAAGGGTTGATGGAGGAGTTTATTGCAAAGAGTGAGTGTGGCGCTGCGCTGCGGGGCTCAATGGCTTTGATGATGTGGAGAGCGACAGTCGGGCGGAGCGGGGGCATAATGGGGGCATGGCCGACTGGGCGGGGCGGGGGCATGATGGGGGCATGGCCGACTGAGCACGTAACGTATCTGGTTTGGGATTGATGTTTGATGCCTCCGGAAAGGTACCTCCCGATTAAGAGTATTCTACCGAAATTATTATTTTGGCACCGAGGTTACCGATTTAGGAGGGTTGACAGGTGCGAGAACTTTATTATTTGCAGCAGAGTACAGATATGGGTATCCGGCAGGGGCCGAGGTATGCAGAAAGAGCAGGAATTTGGCAGGGAGAAGCACCCTTGCCAGGCACTGGCAAGGTCCAGGCATAGAGCCAAAGGAGCCCCTGGCTGTGTCCAGGCATAGAGGCTAAATACTACAGCGAGTATTGGTTTGAATACACTGTCAAGTACCGGATACCGAGGTGGCCGGAGGGGCCGAGGTTACGGGAAGTCCGAAGGTCGGAAGACAAATAGTATAAGTCCAGCGGGGCCGACCGGGCCCGTACGGTGGTGTCGACTATATGATGTAGGAATGGGCTTTGGCTTCAGCTCGTGCGCTGCGCCCTTCACTACGCCCGGAGCCCGATTTCAGAGCGGAGTTCCGAAGAGTATGCCAGAGGAGTAGACACAAGAGGCGTCCGATCTTCTTATCAGACCCACTATCAACAGCACGTGCCCACAGGCCACCTTCCATATCGGGACGTTGATGCAGCCAATCACACCTCACGACCATTGCCGCCCGACTCGCGATGTATCTACCATGCTTCTGGAGTCTTTTCCTTTGCTTAACAAGGTTTACTCAGTTATATTAGCTACTCTTAGGCTCTCTGAAGTCCACATATCCACTTGTACCTTAGCAGTTGTGAGCCAGTGCCAAACCACCAATCCTGGTGTAAATACTCCCCATCCTCACACATAAATGATTGCTGGACATTTCACTTAGTTATACAGGATGTGGAAAGTAGTTAAAAGTTGGTTAAACCAGATATAAGGCAGATGTGAGGCGGGAGTTCCCAAACGGAGCCATCCCGATATGGAAGGTGGCCTGTGGGCACGTGCTGTTGATAGTGGGTCTGATAAGAAGATCGGACGCCTCTTGAGTAGACACAATCTTAGTTGATATTCAAACTGAACTACAACTACGATACGGGTCACTATTTATAGTGGTATACAAAACTAAAGGAGATATAATGTAATTGGCAACACGACCGGAGGTCCGTGATGCGGTTGAGTCAAAGCATAGCCTAGCATAGCATAAGTGTGGAGAATAGGTTACCGGAACATCCGGAAACTGATGTGAGTCAATAAGCATATGGAAAGGCTGTGAAGGATACGATGCTGTGAGTATCAATTGGCAGAGTTACGGGCCCGCTCGGGCCCGGATACGGTCCGCGGTCCGGGATCGTGACACGGCACGTGACAGAAACAGGGCATGGCGGCGCAGGTAAGGAAGAAGAGCATCTCTTCTTCGCTGACCCCGTGCATCCATACGCCCATGTACTCGTCCTGCGTGGGGAGAATCGGCAGTTTGCGCATATTCTCCGCAGAACGCCGGCAGTCTCTCCACGCTATAGCCATCCTCAGCCAAGCCGTCTTTTCCAGCATTCCGCGTTGGATTTCCCGCACCATGTCGACGGCTTCCTTGTACTTCCTGATCCTGCGCAAAGGGTCGAAGTCCGTACTCCAAGGACGCTGCGGGCGATCCTCCCAAAGTTGCCGGCGGGAATGACGAACGTGGTCCAAGAGGTGGATCACCGCGTCCAGCGCCGTGTTAGCGTTGGCGAGGCGTTTCAGGAAGCGCGTATCCAGAGCGCCTCCATAGCCCGAGTCAGCCTCCGATATCCACACGTCCATGACGCGTTCGTTCTCTGGGTTGTCGACGTGCGCGGGGTGGAAGGCTACGCTCATGAAACCAAGCCACGGCCGTCGGGGATCGTAGTATTGGGGGAGATCGTGGGGTCGAATCGCCCTAGTTGCCCGTCATACCGGCGCTGTTCTAAGGAGTGGCCAGCTTGGAGGTTGGAGGCGCGCGGTCGATAGCCCAGGTAATAGGGGTCTTGGAGGGAGTTCCTACTCCAGAGTTCATAACGGCCTTCCGCCGTCACTACTTCCTGCCCGTAATAGCGGTCTCCAGCCGGCATTTTCCAGTCAAACCCATCGTCGACGAGGGGAGGATCCTCATATCCATGAAAACTCCTGAGTCGAACGGTAGAGTAGACTCAGGTGTCGTGGGACATGGGGACAAGCGGCCTGAAGGGGAGGGCGAACGGGGCGCTGCTGGTTCCCGGAGTCTCGTGTTCGGACTCTACAGGAAAATTGAATTCTTGACGCCCGAGGCTCGCGTTCAGACTCGAGGGCGGTAGGGGTGATGTTCGGACTCGAGTACGTTGTAAACGGTATCTCAAAAGTCGTTGGGCCGAGCAGGACCGCGCGTTCGGGTCTCACTGCTCGACAGAGGTGGTGGTAAGAAACAAAAGGTATAGGAGATCGGAAGAAGGCGATCTCGTGACTTGAAAACAAGAACAAATTTCTACAATCAGAAAGCACAGCTTTCCAATTCCTCGAATAAATTGTAGCTTCAGAAAGAATTATGCTGCGGCGAGGTGGTGCATTGCTAAGTACTCCCTTCTAACCTCGGGAGCGTTCCGGAGATCCCACTCGGGCACCCAAGTGTCCTCCGATGGGTCGTACCCCTTCCAGCGAATGAGGTATTGCCGGCAGTTCCCGTCTTTTTGGCTGGTAAGACGGTGACCCAGGATGGCTTCTACTTCATACTCCTCCGAGGCCTTGAGGATGTCATGAGTAGGGGGTAAAGCGACGCGTTTTCCGTATTCTGTGGAAGATGGGGCGTAACGTTTAAGGTGTTCCAAGTTAATGACCAGATGCATAGGGTAGTTGGTCGGGAGACGGAGCCGGTAGACCACAGGGTTAATGCGTTCCATAACCTCGAAGGGGCCAATAGTACGCTGCACGAGTTTGACCCCAAGCCCGGTGGCATCAACGAGCTTCATGGAATGAGGGTTGATGGTGACTAAATCCCCGGGCTCTAATTCCACCACGGGTCAACGATGCTTGTTATAAGCACGAGTTTGGCGTTCCTGGGCGAGCGCCCAAGAGGTGAGCGATCTCTGGATCGTTGAATATGATGTTGAATAAGCGAGATCACTGATGTGGTGCTGGATGGTTGCCGAATCACAGCCACTTCCTCTGGAGAATGGGTGTCCGACGTGCGGCGGCTTGAGACATCCTTGCTCATTCTTATAATAATGGAATGCCTCCTCAATTCACATCATGGGCGCCTCTAGACTGAAGACATTCAACATATCAATGGACTACAATTTGTGTATTTGCAACATATAGGGTTACACCAGTTTGCAGGGCAAGTTAGAGAACTATTAGAGATGCAGTCTCAAGCGGCGGCGACGGTGAGCGGAGGAAAGAGGCGCGGTGCATACTCAGACAGTGATGAATTGATTATCATTGCCTTTTCTGGGGGGGGGGGGTCGTGGGAACATATTGGCTGATCCAGAGATCGCTCACCTCTTGTGAGCGCCAATGCGTCTCGAGCCGCTTGATGATGGAACTCCATCACTGCGATATAGTCTTCCGCCTTCTGGGAAGGTAGGAACGGGCGTTGGGCGGGATCCTGTTGCGGAGCAAAGAGAGCCGTAGATACTCGAGGTTGATATCCAAAGAGTAGAAGATCGGGAGTGTAACCGGTGGAGCTGTGGACGGCCAAATTGTACACGTGGGTAATCTCGCTGATCCATCGAGCCCAAGTACTCCGGTCAGACGCGACGTAAGCTCAGAGCATTTACTCGATGGTAGCATTCAAAACTTCTGTCTGACCGTCCGTCTGGGGATGATGAGAGGATGATAAGGCGAGCGCTCCGCCATAATACGAAACGACAGATCGCCAGAACGAGGTTGCCCAGCGCTTGTTGCAATCGCATATGATCCTTTCAGGCAGACTGAACGTGTTTACCACCTGTTCCACAAAGATTTTCGCGAAACCCTCCTGGGAAAGCTGGTTGTACGTGGGCACAATAATAGCGTACTTCGTGAGCTTGTCGACAATAACCAGTATGGCTGTGAATTTCTCGGCTCCAGACGGCGGTAGACCCGTAATCAGGTCCATGGAAACAGTGGCGAAGGGGCGCAACGGTATGTGCACCGGCCTCAAGCCCCCCATTCCTTGCAAGCGGTCTTCCTTGATTTTCTGACAGACGTCGCAGGTTCCAGTGAAATCATCCACGTCCTTAGTAAGGCTTGGCCAATAGAAAAGCTCCTTGACCCGGGCGAGATATCGCTGCGGTCCAGCGTGAGCACTCTCAGAGGCGGAATCGTGTGTTAAACTGAGGATGTAGGGGACTTGGGAGCGAGGAACGCAGAGACGTGATTTCCAGTCTGCGTCGAGGAAGTATAGCAACCCGTTTTCTCCCTTCTGGAACCGAGAAGAGGTCAAAAGGGTGTCGGCGCTAGGGATGTCATCGACGTAGTATCGGTGGAAGTAAGAGTCGGCCTTGTAACCCTTTACGAACTCGGCTAGAAGTTCCAGCTTGATTGAGAGCAGGAGATGAGTTTTCTCCTCCCAATTCGACTCTGCATCCGTAGGGCTTTCACGCTGGGAGGGTACGTCCAAGGATCACTGGATGGGAAGGGAAGTGGATCGAGGGAGTCCCGTGGGCGGGAACACCATCCTCGGTGAGGGAGTCCGCATTGGGGACAACGTCCTCGGACTCCATCCTTTCGCCCGATTCCTCGTCTCGCTTGCGGGCTTGCCGACGTGTTAGCACTGGATAGGCTTCGTATTTCGACACTACATCCTCCCACCACATGGCGAGGAAGGCTGCTTTCTGCGTCGGTGCAAAGGTTCCTTTGTCCTCCGCTACTTGTGCTTGCGCTTGTTTGAGGTCGTCGGGCACAATGGAGGGTAGGTCGTCACGTAGAGGTGAATTGTGCGGCGGAACTCTAGGCAACCGAGATAATGGATCCACATTGGAGTGAACACAGCCTGCTCTGTGGACGATTCTGAGCCCTGGGTAGGCTGCGTAAACCGCCCCCCACGCCACGAGACACCTATTAGCATTCTCGTACATGCGCGCCCATTGCAAGGCGGCATGATCCGTCACGAGAACGACTGTCTCTCCTTCGATGAATGGTTGGAATTTCACCAAGGCATCCTTTGCTCCGAGGGCTTCCCGTTCAGTTGCGCTGTAATTACGTTCCCAGGTTTTAAGGTGCGACTCCAGTACGCGATAATGCGCTCGACGTGAACAGTGGTGTCTTCGAATTCCTCGCCCAGACGTCCTTGGTATCTAGTTCCACCACGTCCTTTGTGAGATTAACGAAGAGACATGGGACAGGCAAGTTCGCGTCCCAAGCGCCCTTCAATCTGTCGTAAACCGCTGTTCCCTTAAGATCCTTGATCAATACCGGCTGGATTTGCTGCAGGCTCGCCCTGAGGGCAAAGCCAGAGGTGTCCGTATACAGGCGATACGGGCGACCTTGGATCGGATGACCCAGGACAGGCGCTCCAGCTAAAGCGTCTTTAGCTTGCTGGAATGCTATGTCCTGTTCCGCTTTCCATTCGAATTTGACTCCCTTCTTCAGCAAGGTGAATATCGGGGCCGCGATGAAGGCGTAGAAAGGGATGTATGCCGCAAATAAACACACATTCCTAAAAACTTCTGCAAGTTGTTGACGTGAGTCGGTCGGGCGAGATCTTGAATCACCGCAACTTTCTCTTTATGCGTAGAGAGACCCAGGTGTGACACTTTTTGTCCCAGCAGCAGTATGGACGAATATCCCACGAAGCACTTGGGAGGAGATAGCGTAATCCCAGCTTTGCAATGGCTGAGAGGACTTTATCCAGATGTTCCAAGTGTTCCTCCCAGTTCTTCGAGAACACGACAATATCGTCGATGTAGACCAGCGTAAACAGCCATAGGAAGGGCGCCAGAACGCCCTGCATGACGCGCTGAAACACTGACGGCCGTTCCGCAACCCAAACGGCATCCGGCGAAATTGCCATAGCCCGGTGGGATCCAACGCGGTCTTTTCCTTTGCATCCTCCGCCATCTCGAGCTGGGTAAACCCAGCGAGAGCGTCGAACGAGGAAAGCACTTGAGCGCCACTGAGTGCTTGCAAAATCTCGCTTGTCATGGAATGGGGAATTCGTCTGGAACCGTTCGGTCATTAAGTTTCCATAGTCCACGCAGAGTTGGCTTCCCATTTCGATAGACGACGATACATGGGAAGCCCCAGGGACTACAGAGGGCTCAATCACTTCAGCCTCGAACCACGCGTCCATCTGCTTGTCGATCACTTCTCTCTTCGCGGGAGACGCCCCATACATAGGCATGGAGATAGGCTGCATATCCGGTTTGAGCGGTATAGGCACCTTCGTCTCAACATGACCCAGTCGACGCCTACTCCGAACGCCGCGACATTCTTCCGCAAGACGTTTTCCAGCTTCGGTTTAACGTCAGCTGGAATGTCCGGACCCCAGTTGACCAAGGTGGATATGTCGATGTCGGCAATGTTCTTCGGGTACTGCGATCGTCTTAGGTCCCCAGCCTTTGTCTCTGTGCAAAAGGTCATCGCATGCAGGGGTTTTTCTCCTAACTCGGCTGCAGCAAGATCTTGCTCCCTAAGGGTCCCGATGGTGGCACGGATAGCTTCCGCAGAGGCGACGTAGCGGTCTCGATCCTTGTCGTCTTTAGGAGAGTCCGCGTAAGTCTCGGGGTCGAGGAGGTAACCTACTACTTCTCCCTTCCTTATGTACCAGGGTCTGGTGCTAGGATTGGCAATGGGAAGGTAAGGAGTCGTAGAGTTGATCCAAGTCATGGGCGCGGCAACGACAGAAGTGTCATCCATCGAAATGATGAGTTTCTCAACCAGCCAGTCGTCTCTGCCATCAAAGGGTCCAGTGACGGGACATTGTGAACAGCTCCGGCAGAAAGCAGGGTGTCCGCGGCGGCTAACACCTCGGGTAAGGATTTGGTTTCTCCCCGTCGTTCGCGAAGGGCAGCTGTTCGACGCATGAAGCTTTTGGCCTTCACTGCATGGACCTTGCGTATCTCAAAACCTAGATCAACTCGCTGTGCAGAGGATCCCGGGAGAACAAGGTCCAACTGGCCGATTCAGACGTCGCAGTGTCCATTGGAATAATGAGTAACTCCAAGTTCGTAAGAGATTTGGAAGTCTTCGCCTAGCAGCAAAGGAACTCGCATGTTTCAGACAACGTATGCTTCCACTTCGAAGCTCACGAGCACTCCCGTTGCCGAGAGGACGTACATGGTGAAGCGCGTGTAACCTAAGACTTTTGCTTGCCCGGTTAACGCGTACAGTTGCATCCTTAGTCCTTCTCGAGGCTTCAGCAACCCCGGAATAGAATTGAAGTAATGCTCCGACATAAGCGTCAGATCTGCACCGGAGTCAAGCCGACCTCGTATGGGCGGAGCATCTGGACCTCCAATGTGAACGCCAGATGAAGTGTGCGTATCCCGAGGGAGTTCAATCCTGGTGGCATGGAGCGCGCGAGGTGCGCCTTCACGATCTGGCGTTCTTCACCTTCTGGTATGGGTACTGGCGTAGGTTGTGGCGCTGGAGAGGAAAGAGGGAGGGGTTTGCTGGGAACTCGACGATTTCGGAGTTCACGAGCAACCTGGTCCTTATACCGATGTGCCTTCCGGGGAATGTCAACGACTGCCTCCACAGACTCAGCTTGCTTCCCTTTATCGATCGTGGAAGGTCAGGCCTTTTTCTGTTCAGCAACTTCCCTCCTCTTCGCGTTGCGATGGCGTAGAGAGGAAGGTACATGAGCGCATGCAGCACCAGTAATTCCCGCGTCAACTATATGAATATCCTTTCTCAAGGGACGTCGACTCAGTACTTCGGCGAGCTCGCGACCATAGTTCGAATCAGTTCCATTCACTTCGACCATCATAGCTAAGTATGCGAGAAGATCCTCGGACTCTTGTACGCTGTCTACGGCACTGTCTATCATGTTTGCGTCTCGCATGGTAAGCCAAGTTCCGTAATATGGGCAGTCACGCGCGAAGTGTTTTTCACTAGTACAGATGTAGCAACCACCCGGGGAGGCGTTCGCTGTGGACGTCGTCCCGTTTAACAAACGAGTAGCCTTTGATAGTCTTACCCTCGGGCCAGCGAGGCTTCGAGGGAGCTGTCATTTTGGAGGAACTAGGTCGAGCGTTAGTTCCGTGCACTCAGACGGCCCCGTTCGCCACTAAGGCCATTTTGGGCTCAAGGTCGTCACGACTCTTCTCCTTCCTCCATCTCCTCAACCTCAGCGACGTGAGCTCACCTGGGGGATAATACTGGTTAAGATTTCCCAATTTAATGGTGTTATTCCAGTTAGCCATGAGTGTGGGGCAGTATATGACCACCGCAGCCTTGAGGGAGAACACATCGTGGTAATTGTGGAGTTGACGGTGCCCAACCAGACGTCGGGTGCGTTGCGAAGGAGACGAGCGATGACCAAGGTCCATCAAGCTCGTTAGGGAAAAGGAACATGTGGTAAAGAATCCTGCGCTGTACGAAATCGAGAGGCCATTCGTTTTCATGTCCTTTCTGTCGGAAGCGCATCTCCTCCCATTCCGGGTGCATTTCTGAACCCAAATCTCGTTGAGGAAATGCACCTGGATGGCCTTGTAAAGGAGAATCCAACTTTGGCTGACGGAGTTGCGGAACTCGACCGTCTGTGTTTGCCACCACTTCTGCGCACGATCGGTAAACTTGAGGGGGGCCATGGCGCTGAGATGACCACCATTTGAGGGGAAAGTCGTACGAGCTCCGCGACTGAAGAAAGGTATTCTATAACAGTCTTGCCATGGCCGTTCCACGCGGGTACCATTTGCAGGTTGAGTTTACGGTTGAGCTGCCAATCGTGGGGAGCGCATTCCGCCGGAGGGAGGTACTGAACCTCCACCTCCTCCTCCTGGATTCCCGCTGTTTCCGCCTCCTGGATTGCCACCAGAGGGAGGTCCCCGCCCGAGGGCGGATCTCCACCTCCGTGCCCTCCACCTCCCTGCCCATTACCGCCGTTACCGCCGCCACCGCCCCCGCTGTTGTGGTGTTCTCCACCATTAGAAGGATCGCCATCTGGACCACCGTCATTACCAGCACCAGGATTGCCCCCGGTCCAGGGGTCGTCTTGTAATCGTAAGATGTCCAGTGCTGATTTGGCGGCCTTGACCGTTGTGCGCAAAGGCAGCTGCAGTTGCGGCGGCGGTGTAATCAGTCGCCTTGTTAGCGGCCATGGCGGAGAGGACCTCAGTTATATTAGCGCCTGCTGGAATTGAACGGGACGAGGCGCGCGAGCCGCCGAGCCTTGGAGCTCCCAAGCGGCGGCGACACGTCCTATCCCAGGCATAAAACTAATCGAGCCGGGCGCGCGGCGGAAAGGGACGGAGGAACATCAGCGAACCTGAGCTGAGGTTTGGAAGGTGCAGGTGCGGTGACGGGAGTCGGGACAGAAAAGACGGGAGGAGGAGCTTCCGCACGTGAAGTTTCGACGACTTTCTTGGCCCTAGGCTTATAGAATTCGTCCGAGGCTCCAGCGCCGCCTCGGCGATGATTCTGGCTCGGGCCTGGACATTAATAGTGTCACTGATAGGCCCGTAGTCCGGGCGAGCAAGGAGCTTGGCGAGCTCGACCTGGGTTCGTCGCACCGAAATTAGAACGGACCGAACTCCTGGTCGAATCCATGGAGGACACTAGGTCTAAACCCTCCTGGCCGTAGACGAGCTGTACTGATTGTAAATGTTTGTGAATATGCTTGGAAGATTGGCGTAAACGGTGTTGCAGGGTTGCGAACGCCATCAGGATTTGGTTGCGACTAACGTTCATCTCCATGAGCCGCAGGAGTTGCCAGTTGGGATCACCGTGAAGCGGTTTCGGAAGGGTCGTCCGAGGAAATCGTTCAAGCCGTCCAATACCTGCTTAACAGCAAGGACGAGCTGAGCGAATTGCTCCAGAGGAAAGATCCGAGCGAATAGACCGGTCCTTTGTCCGTCTGGTAAGCTAGCAAGTGCTCGTGCGCAGGCCTCTGCTGACCGAAACTGGTGATTCCTTCTTCGAGAGTTTCCCAGTACAGATTGATGTGAGGAAGCTCCCAGCGCATGACGATATCCCGGAAGGATATCATTTCCTCGGCGGTTTTTCCTGGTAGCAACCCGTCCACGGCTCCATACGACGTAAGGGGATCGTGGTCGCAATTAGGATCGAAGACGGGATGATACTTGAGGAGGGAGACCCTGACTTCCTCGTCAAAGACTTCTACTTCGCGGCAGATCGAAACGAAAACGCGTTGATCTTCTTGTTTATGAGAAAAGAAGTGTGAAACGCTCTCAGTGCTAAGAACTCCGTGCCCGTGAAGTTGTGCTGAGGACGTCGATCGCTCAGAACGTGGAAGAGACGCTCGAGGCTCACCCGGCGCGGACGACGTAGGGTTGAGCAGAGAAGTCAGCGAGGGGGTTGCTGAAGTTCCGACATTGGCGGGAGGTGCGTCCGCTGCAAACATTTGGCGATTGATGGGAAAGGCAGCGAACCACGCTGGCTGAGGGCCGTTCTCCGCCTGCGACAAAGGAGTCAGAGGCACAGTCATCGTGACTTCCTCTTCCTCTGAGACGGAGGAATCAGAGACGCTCTGCAAGTCCGGCATACTAGATGCTCGAGGCGCCGCTAGAGCTTCAGCAGGTGGGGAAGGAGTACTTCCGCCATTACTAGCGGGATTCTCAACCTCCGGGCTGGACTTCGTCGGTTCTGTAGGCGCTTTGGTCGGTGTTTCAACAACGCTCCCCGGTTTCTCGCTGACGACTGGGCTGGTCTTCTTCTTGGAGGCACCAACGGCGGGACTATGTCCGCTGCCACTGGCAGTAGCGGCGGCCTTGCCAACCGCCTTCAGCTTGTCCTTCGTCGCTCCTGAGGTGGGATTACCTCCGCTGCTGCCCGCAGCGGGTTTATCCACCACCTTAACTTTACAAGAGCTCGGAGCGCCGCTCCTGGAGCCGGTGAGGCAAGGGAGGAAGGAGGAGCGCCCGTAGCTTCACCGCTCGCTTGCAGGGGAGCTTGCTGGCGAGTGTTGTGAGGATTGGGAGGGGGAGTAGCGTCTCTGGATTTTCTGGGAGCCATGAGTGTAGTGTTTGAGGGGGATATCCGCACGATTCGACTTATAAGGAGGGTTAGGGGTAAGGAGTGATGCGGTGTTTCGATAGTTTCATGTGTTACGATCGATCACCGGGTGAATTGGAAATGTCGTCGTGATCCACTCGTAGTGGAAGCACCCTTTCGTCCGGTGAAGGTAAAGGAGGAAGGGAGTAGACGACGATTTGGGAGCCTAAAAATTTATAACGGCTCCGAAGGGGTTTGGCAGCGATCATGAACAACCCTCGGAGAGAGCGCGGCGGGGAATAGGATAAAACAAGTTCCAAATTCAAATTGCTATCCGTGATGGCAAAGCGCAATCGACGGGTGTGGTTGCTCCGAGGGTGGCTGGTCCACGCGACGTCCGAGTCAAACAGTCGGAATGTAAACGAAGAGCAGAGAACGAGAAGGGCTCATATTCTCCCATGCTCCTAGCCGTTGATTCGGTATGTCGCGCAAATGAGTCGCTGAGAGGCTACGGATCTCCGTCTCACTTGACGAAGTTTCCCAGTTTGTCCACCACTGTGAAGCGGAGTGGCTTCAATTGGTAGAACTTCTCGCGAGAGGAGATCCGTTAGACGACGCTACAAGCGTCGTCGTCGATAAGCGGGTATCGAGCCTGGGGCGAGCGCGCGCTTTCGGGCTCGAGCCTGTGATCCTAGCAAAGGAGGTGTGTCACCCTCACCAGGGCTCATGTAACCTTGAGAGGTGAGCAGAGTGTGGGTGCTCAGCCGGGGCGAGGATCTACGTGGTTGCACGGATCGCTCGAGCCCGCGTTGAGCGAAGACTTAAACGTTCATGAGAGTGCAAGTTAAGAAAGATTAAGATTATATAATATGTACACGTGACAAATATAGCGTAATCCCGCGCTCGGACATGTAAGTAGAATAGTAAATAATACACTAGTTATACCTCGTCGTCACAAGGTGGGGTGTCACTGCAGGAGCTGAAGGTTGTGATCGTCGATAAATGGGAGCGAGAGTTGGGCTCGGTCGAGAGAAGGCCGCGGCAGGATGAGCCGGAATCATCATCAACAATTCAGAAAAGAAGGGGCGACCTACGCGAGACAAATTCTCCCCTTCGACGAGACAACTTCCCTCCAGACCCTGGTGGACGAGAAGGCCCGACCTTCCCACTGAACTTGGACGAGCATGTAGATGCGATCGATGGCCCAGTGACGATGCGTGCTTTTGTTAGGGGCTATCACGGTTTGCTTTCTCAATGCGAGCACAGGATGATACAAAACGCTATTGACCCAGCAGGTTTTTGCGCACACGTGCTGATGGCACATGGCACTTCCCCGAATAGAGTAGTAGAGCGTGTAGCGTAACAAGACCACATAACACGTCCTGTAACACGTTCTGTCACATCCTGTCGCATCCTATCACCGCCATCCTTCACACTAAGACTCCAACCTTTTGTTTTTCGTGTATGGATCCGGGCACAACAAAAGGAAAAGGTTACAAAACATTTTAAAACCGTTTAAAACATTTTATACACGGTTATCTGTAAGTACCTTAAGAACCACAGGTAGGTGGAGTCTTGACTTAAAAAGGCTCGCAATGTTGTGTCCTGCGGTTTTTACTACTGACTCGACCAGTTTTGGTTGAAAAACAGGTCATCAAGGAGCGGCGCGGCGCAGCAGTTGCGCCATCAACCACAATGAAATTACCATATTGGGAACACATCCCGCTAGTTCAGCGCCGCATGGTCAGAATGAATTTTTAATGTGATAGGAAGATACTGAAGGCATGTAGGCATCTATTTCACACAAGATTCGATCCCATTTCCAATGAGAAATAGCCTGTAAGCCATTTGCTATCCCCAAACGTTTAAACCTTGTACAAACGGTTTTAAAACTGTTTGACCCCTCTGGCACAATAAAAGGAAACGAAAACGATTTAAACCGTGTACAAACGTTTTTACACGGAAAAGGTTGGAGCCTTACTTCACACACTTAACACGCTTCCAAATGCCGAGTTCCGAAGAAGAGTCCTCAGACTGTTCGCACTGCCGAAAGACCAAGAAAGCCGCGGAGTTCAACAGGAAACCAGACGGATCACCGGCTTCGACATGCCTGGAATGCCAGAAACGCTCACGCGAATCCGCCGCGACAGAAGAAGGCCGCTGAAAAGGAGAATACTATCCCAGGCGATGATCCCGAGGAAAATGATAGCAGGGACTTGGCTGTGCTTCCTCTGGAGACTTTTTGGATGCTCTTGTGCAACAAGACGATAATCTCGAATTGACAGCACGCGTCAATATATCCTCGGTGTCAGGAACACGCAAAGACAAAGCCAATGAGATTGCTGTGCGTATTTGGAACCTTCTGGCATGCCTTGAGAGCGATCAAGACTCGCCTCGCTATTCTTCGGCGGGTGCCTGCTCATTATGATGTTGCTGCCGCACATGCGGAGTTCGGCTGGATTGACGAGAAATTTGTTCCCATTTCGCAATCCCAGGAAGTTGAACCTGTAAGTCTTAATTCCACAACTTTTTCTTTCACTTAACACTGTATGCTAGGACACATACGTTGCAAGCCAGGCATTTCCTCAGCTCAGAGTGCGATTTAATGGTGTCCCAGTGTCTGTAGCACCCCGCACTTCTGACACTCAACCTTCCTTGACTCTGCGACTGAATGCACTGTTCGGGCTATTATTCCACGTCCAGATTACTCGAGCGCAGACACCGATGAAGTCCAGATCCCGAATCCACTGAAGACTCGCTAGAGGGCGATCTTCTGGAGGAGGTCGAGCAATTTTTAAACAAGGACTTGCACACTGATGCAGAAGCCGGTCCAGACTGGATGTTCGAGGCTGGGGAAACTAAATCAGCTGACCCCCTCTACGTCTTCTGCCCAGCTCCTCACCGAAAGCCTCTCCTTCGCATTTTCACAAAGCATTTCTGTCAGCATCCCCTCTTTCCGACCCAGGATGGCCCAAAAATCCGCTGACGACATTCGTCGGGATTCTGTATATGAAATGTACAGGTTCTGCACTCAACGTGGACTACGTGAAGTATGGGGATATCTCTGGACATCTTGGTATGCGCCAAAGATGTGGAAACTCTGGGCTCGCTCGACTCTCCTTACCTTTCTCGACTACGAACCACGATGAATGTGGAGAATTTTTGGAAGCAGCTGAAGCATGGCTTTCTGCACAATCTCCTTCGACCTCGTCTCGATCAGCTTATCTGGATTCTTATCACTAAAGTTACCCCAGCATATCTTGCTCGGGCCGAAGTCCTGAGCGATGGACATCGTTTGGGCCGTTCAAAACCACTCACACGTTTCCAGAAACAATTCAAATCAGTCTGGCTCAAACTCGAGGAGCGCACCCTCAGCACCGATGCTCATCAGAAATATATCACTCGCGTCGATACGTGGACCTGCACATGCGGCTCACAACCTTTGAACAGCTGCCATCTGTGCAAGCACCTTGTTGATGCTGTGGGCCACCCTCCCCCGCGATTCTGGACAGAGGTAGTTCGTCGTCGGACACTGCCGCTGTATTGTCATCCTTGCTTGGTGCCTCGGGGCGAAGAAAAAGAACAATATATTGAACCAACGGATGGGAGTATCTCAGATGGCGACGACCATGCATGGTCCGCAGATCCCAAAGTTCTAGCTGGGGGTGGCGGTTGGCGGAATTTGGACTTCAGCACATCAAGCCTGCTTGGGAAGCGCGCGCGGCGGAATTCTGACAGTGGCAGCAGTTCTGCTGATATGGAGGAAATTCAACGTCATTTTTTTCCATCCTTCGACGCTCATGACAGCGATGATGAGGAGCAGGCAAGTGTTATAGTGCATTCAATTAATGAATTCTAACTCAGCATTCAGCTTGATGAATACACAGCCCACCTTTCACAGCGAGCCACCGAGTTTGAACAGGCTGCAGCTATGTTCCGCGCTCAAATTCCACACAGGAGTAAGTTGTGGATGTCGAGCATGGTCACCCGCAATATAGGCAAGGACGTAAGTCAAATGGTAACTGACATTAGAAGATTCGAGGGCACATCTCACGTACGCGATACTACCTGGGCGAAACCGGGTGACAAGGAGGGCAGGCGGCGCATGCAGAACACGATGGGATATCAGATTCCGATAGATTCTGATTGATTTTTGTACCTTAGATGAAATCCTGTTCTGATCGCGAGCAAATCGCGAGCCAGGTCGGGAACATGTTTGATTGCCTATGTAACCTTTCCGTGTCTCTCGGGAACAAAATTTGTGCACATAGGCAACTTGACGGAAAGCAGGAAAAAAGCTGTGCATTAAACAAAAACGTGGAATGAAGATAACGTACCCCGAGGATCGAACCCACCCGGAGGACCATAGGTGATTACGGAATTAGATCAGACAAGGACTACTCATAGTAGTGCAAGTAACTGATAGACAGCCAAATACCGGAGCCCCCTACATGCGATCGCAAAGTTAGGGGCTTTTCCTGTCAATTGACTCATTATTGTTTTCTCTACCGCCATTAAATGGGATTTTTAGCGTGAAAATACTGGAACCATATAATTGGAAATAGGCAAACTGGACTACTGCTGTAAGAGACCCTTGGAGACCCTTAACCACCTCAAATGCTACCAGACTTCCAGATTTGGCAAGCCGGCGGCATCAGCACGTGAGCGCAAAAACCTGCTGGGTCATTTGCTTCGACTCAGGATGATGTCCCCGATGACAGGGCGCCCATGCAGAACATTGACTCTGGGTCACTTCCCTTAGTTACGGTGTGTCCTGGGCATGTCACCAATCAGTCTGCGGTTGAGTGGGAGCGGTGGAGGCGGGAGGCGGGAGGCGGCGCGATGGGCGGGAGGCGGCGGCGTTGAGGGACTAGGGACGAGTTGAGGACATAGTGGAGTCATGGGAACCGGAAGATGCCAGCAGGCACAGCCGAACCGCGGTTCTTGATTTGAATTGAACCGTGTAGCTCTTGCCTACCGTAAGAGACGGCAAGGATGCAAACCTATGTCCGAATTTCACAAGCTCGGAAATTTCGGCTAAAAATGGCTTGTTTTTTTGAACACTATGGGTACTTGCAGACACTGTTGTTAGTGCGGGGGGATGTGCGCCTGCAGAGATGGTAACTGTTAATATATGTCGATCCCCCATCTCAGAGGAGGGTCATAGACTCATATTACTCACTTGCGACCTTGTTTGGGCTTGTCAACTTGTCGCTTAGCGTTGCCAAGCCCACAAGCCCAAAAAAGCCGCAATCAAAATGTCGAAACGCTGATGCAAGAGAATATATAATACATGATGAGGTAGTGCGGTATGTAACTGTAAATATCATAAATGTACGTGAGCATAGTAATACAGGTAAGATGTGAGGGGCATGTCCGAAATGAACTGTCATGCCTCTTACACTTTCGTCCTCTGCTAAAACTACTGCACCAGCCACAGCGTCGTGCATAGGAGGGAACGTACTGCGATAATGTTTGCCGATAACGCGTTGGTCCCCGCTCAACCACTTCCGCATCTGCAGAACTAACCAGCTGTGTTAGGGTGATTCTGGCAGGATCATGGCTCAATCTCATTCTCTTCATGCTCGAAATCTTTTTGGTCTTTCAATACTTCCAGAGAAAGGGCCGCATGTTTTGGCATAAAGCCGGGGTGGGCGCCTTTATCATATCGGATACTGCGTGCACCGTCGGTGTCTGTGCTCAAGTATACGTGGCGCTCATTGAATATCCCTCTGTCGACTTTCAAGAGCACTACACAGATGACACGCTGCTCTGGCAAGCTTCACTTACCATAATCGCGACGTACACCACGGCATCGGTGGAGCAGGCCTTCCTATGCTATATATTCTATGCACTGTGAGCAATGCCTTCCTCCTTGAACGTTTGGTGGAATTCCGAGTGACCATTGCAGGACAAACAGGCGGTTCATTGCTGGATTCTGGTGCTTACCATCTTCATTCATGTGCGTCTCGCTTTCTATGATAGTTGACCATTCTGTAAACCATATTCAGCTCGGCATCTCGTTGGCTGCGGCGGGCCTGGTCGCTGAAGGAAAAAAGATAGCCATGACGAACCGCGTGAGCAAGTATGTTGTTCACCCTGTATACATGCTAGTCAGATTAATGCTGTCTAGGATCGGGGCCATTAGTTGCGCCACCACAGATATTCTAGTCGCAGCCGCCTTGGCGGCGACATTTTACAAGATGGAAGCATCACTTACTCGAGGGCGGACTCTGCGAAGGTGAGCATTCTCTGCCCTCATCCTATGCAACAGCCGCAACTTACGATCACTACACGAAATAGTTTAATTCGTCGCCTTCTAATCCTCAGCCTCACGTCCGGAGTCATTGTTGCGTCGTTCACCATTATTCACATGGTATTACTGTTAGTGCGCAATCCAGGTAATCATTATCATCTTACTGTTGAGATACTTTCTCATTTTCCCAAAAGGCTCCACGATATTCTTCTTCTGCCAAGGCCGTGCATACGCATTGACACTTCTGAGCAATTTCCTGCTTGGCGTCCCTGTCAAGTCCGCGGTATCTCAGGCCAATGATACGAACCCCCTCT